>PHNY01294050.1:6446-27755 GCA_003724115.2 Anethum foeniculum | reverse complement strand
TTTAACAAATAAATTTCAGAATTAATATTAGTAAATTCGAATATCACTATTTATCAAATTAATTAAGTCATACTTAATTAATATTATAAATAATTCGAATTACTTTAATTTAATTTAAATCCGAATTGAAATTAAATAATCTTTCAAGCATTCTTTGTGTGTGACCCTAAAGGTTATTATTACATTGGCAACACATTTTAAATCTAATTTAAAATCATAAACAATGAGCGACATCTAGTAATACATCATTGCTACCCAAGTAATAATAATTAAATCGGTGATCGACTAAACCTTTTATGAATAATATACAATGTAATATATTCCCTTTAACCACATACTATAGATTAAACTCGAGGCATGTTATGTATCCTCTTCATAGTAAAATCCAGGTTTCCTTGATCAATGAGTAGACTATTATATCAAATCAACATTTGAGCGCGGCCACAAATTTCATAGTCTAGCTCACACAAGAGGCCAATAATATCACTCCTAAAATATGATGGTTCAATCATTTCTAGATCATTCATATTTCTCATCCTACGCATCTTACATATGAACAGTAAGTATCCATCAGTCACCTAAGCTGCTGTTGCCGATGACCATAAAAAACAGACCTTCTTCGCTTGGCATGAATTATTCGCTTCATCAGATTTTCTTTTTCCCAGGCTTTGGATACTTATGTGTACATTCAGCTTCCTTTCTTCAGTGGGATTTAGATACTTCATGAACCCATCAACGTCGAAAGACATCTCCTTACCATCCAGACCATCATAGGGACATGCCATCACTGCCCATGTCATCAAAATAGAGAAAATCTTTGAAGTCTTTAAGAGCAGTAGCAGACCAACCTTCATTATCAGCACCACCATCAATCGTAACCAAACTATTGGAATTCAAACTCCTACTTTCCTGGAGAACATTACATTCACTCGTACTGATCACATCCACACTTGTACTAGGCATCCCCAATTTAAGTTGGACCTTAATTCAACTATTTTAATATTTTAAATGATACTCCACTGGAAAAGGAGTATCCCTCCTGATACGACAAAGAATTATCATGTATGATACTCCAGTGGAAAAGGAGTATCACGTCTGATACTGCACTGACAAATGAGTATCATCCTGGTACTCCACTGAAAATGGAGTGTCTGGTGGATCAGCTTGATACTTTACTAAAAATGGAATGTCTGGTAGGTATTTTGGATCAGTTGAAATGCTGGTGGATATTTTGAGCCATACTTATTAAACTAGCATAATAGTCCGTACGAAGCACGAACCCGTTTTCTAGCAATGTTTTGGAATGCGAATTATATAATTTTTAAAATTTCAGCTTGCACATGTTTTATTAAGAAATAAATAGTATAGTCGCTAAAAATTTAATTTAATTAAGTTGTATAAAAAATTCTTGTACTGGAAGCAGTTTATGCACATTGATTGTTTAAATTGTTAAGTGATGGTATATCATATCATATTTATTTTTCTTTTTTCTAGGCTTTGACGGTTCTAATGAAATCAGATATTGTAGTTATATTTGATCTTTAAGTTAAATATATTGATGTTTATTATAATTTGTGTGGGTGGATTAAAGTGATTGAAACTTGTTTCATGTGAAATTGAAAATGTCTCGGTCCAACTTTAGCGTTCTCGTGTTAAAGTGTCAGTATAATGTTGTTAAATTTATTGTGACAGCGTGTAGTTAACAAATATATGTATATCTACTGTTTATGTATGAGATATGTATTTTAGAATATGTAAACGTGTGTGGCGTGTTGGTGTTAGGTACAGGTTGTATTCTAGTATAGAGACTTGTGTAAGGTTTTAATTTTAATAGTTGTCAAGCTTTGTTCGTGAAACAACACTTTGTTCCACTCTTTTAATTTATACTTTAAGTGTGATTGCTATAATATATACTTCCTCGGCCACTTTAAAATATACCAAATTTCCTCTAAACGAAAGTCAGCCGAAAATGAGAGCATTCGTTCATCCTTCAGTTCAAATTGCCAACGGGATTGGCTAAGACAAAGGTAAACCATTTCAGACTTTCAAACTAAGTTTGTACATTCTTAAATGAAATAGGAAAGAGAGCATAGTCCCGGCTTGACCTGTTGATCCGCTAACGTTAAACGAAGAGTTGAGTGTGAATTGGCGAACTGAAATAATTTTCGAAACCATCTTCAAAAGATGTGATCTTAGAAACCGCTTACAGTAAGTATACCGTTATTGGGAACTTTGTTTTCTGGTTGGCAAGTGTCTTTGTCCTTTCACTTCTTATACCTCTTTTCGTTTACTTTATCTAACATTTCTAGTACCAACTAATTTATTTGGTCTATATACTGATTTAATAATATTAATTTTTTCCCAAACCAAACTTCTTTAAATTCGATTAAATCTGTTAAAAATGTTAAATTTATAATGCTTTTATATTTTCTTGAAAGAAATAATAGGACAATTTTCATGATTAATATTTTTCAAAATAAAATAAATCAAATCATATATTTTAGTGTATGTATAAGTTTTATTCATATATTATAAATAAATATAAAAATAATTTTAAACATATTCAGGTATAATATGATGATTTTAATGACAAATAGTATGATTTAAGTTTTGATAGCATAAATTAGTTTCACATCAAATTAAACAATCGCGAGGAGTTCAATATTTAATTCACAAAATTTTAAATAGACATATTATTTTAATTACATAAAACAATATACAGTTTAATTATATTTTTAATAAGTGCAACGTTTAAAATCGTTAAAGTCAATATATTTTTCAAATTACATTAACTGCTAGATTTTTTTTTATTAATTGTAAAAAAGAAATTAATATTTTTCTTCTAATTCCACAAGAAATATAAATTAGAATTTAAAACTTAGCTCTTTAAGAATTCGCACATATTAAAATATCACATAAAAGTATTTTAAATTATGATATTAATGCATATTTTGTTTTAACTAAGTGGGATATAGAAAAAAAATGATCGAGTACAAATCCTATAGTTTTACTTGATCGTCCGCTAATCTAAACCAAATCCTGAGTATTGAAATCGGGTCAAGTTCCTGATAACTCGTCACAAATCAAGCTAACAACTTTAAAATATTATTTATTGACTTCGCCTTATAACGGTCTTTTAACACATTAATTCATATAGATGTAGAATGTTACAAACAACCTATTTCATTAGAATGACGTTCTCATTGAACAAACAGGCAAACTTTCTAAATTCGATAGCTAACAAATGCACTTCAACTCGATATGGCGTTGATAGCATTTGTGAAAATGGTTAAATTTTGTGTAATTTTCCAAAGTTCGAGTTGATCCCGATGCTAAGTTCGAAATAAGCTTAAATATATTAGTTCAAATTAAAAACCGAATAGAGTTACGAATTGTTGGAACACTTAATAGTTAATACTAATTCTTTAGTTCATTCTAATCTTAAATTTCATGTATCACGGTAAAATTCGGCTGATTTTTCAAAAATTATCGATAAATCGTCTAAAATTTTTTGATCACTTCAATAAATTATCGACGAATTAATGATAGATTATCCAATTTTTTAAAAATCATCGATAAATCACAAATCAATAACTCAACTGATTATTTTCAAAATCTATAAGCATGGCCTCAGAACATTTTTTGATTAACAATCGATAAATAAGTTGCATCTTTTACTGATTTACTCGTAATGTACATTATTTTTAAGGGTTCTATATGAATACCTTTAAATTACTCATAATTTAAAAAATATTCACATTTTAAACTTATAAATAAAATATAAGCATTTCAAATGAGATCAAAGTTGGGCGTAATCCCGTGCTTCTCAATTTTAAAAAATAGTTAAATGTTATTATTTAATCTTGGAAATATTACAAAAATTAGTGAATTTTTTGTCATTATCCTTCACTAATTGTAAAAAAATTTTACATATTCATCATTTCTCTTTAAACTTTATTACAACAAATATACAAATTTAAAATAAAATAGAATTTAAATACATCAATAACTAACATAACATTACATTTACATGTAGTTTCAAATCATAATCTCTCTCTCTCTCTCTAAACACCAGCATGCACCAGCTTAATAAAAACCACACTGTAGTCACACACGCTAAGACCATCTCCAATGGGACTCTAAATTTGCACTTTTACACCATTTTGGTGTAAAAAATCTCTCCAACCCAACTTCAAAAATCACACCATTTTGGTGTGACACTAAAAGTTACACCAAATTTGGTGTTACACCAAAATTTGGTGCAAGTTTTAGAGTTTTTTAATATTCCAATACTATCCTTCTATTCTTTCACATAAAACAAATCATTTCTTTTGTACTCAAATACTTTTATACTCTTTTGTTATCTTTTCTTTTTATTTAAAGTTTTCTGGTTTATAATTTATTAGTTTAATAAAATTTGAACTTTGTTTAATATTTAAAATTTTAATTATATTCATCCACGTGATAATAATAAATTATATAATTTGGATACATACATGGTTTTAATTAAAAAATTCATTCAATAATTGGAATATTATAGGGATATTAGTTTCATTATGCAGAGGCTTTTATTTTTTTATGATAAGATACAGATTCATCAAATCAAACTAATTAATACATTAAAGATACTAGCAACAGGTTGCACTTCTTACTTTAAAGAAATCAAGTGTAACCAGTAAAACAACATACAAACTTTTGTGAAGCATATTCTAATATCTTTTATTTTATAACTTCTGCTCAGTTCAGAGTCCAACGCCATATGTAGTTCCAAAGTACCAGGAGTATGTGCTGGCACTAGAAGAAGAAGCAGCAACGCTTGTTCTTGCTGGTCTCAGCTACTTGTTCTTGCTGGTCACAGTTTCAAGCTAGCATTCAGGCAAGTCACTTGAACCTGCAATATTAATATCAAAATATTATCCAGGTTCAAATGATACAGAACCACCTTGCTTGTCTCTTTTATTTCTCTTCTCCCAGATTCTTGCTTGCTTAGTCTGATAGTACTGCAACTGTATCGGATCAGCTATCGAGCTCAAATCTTTAGCCATAATTTTATTTTCTTCTCGATATTCCTTCATGGCTAATTTCTTAGACTCATTCTGGGCTCTTAGCATCTGGAGTTCATATATTCTTTGTCTATCTGCAGAACCTTGCTTGAAAATCTCAACAAATTCACGATTTTCTTCTCTAATGCTCTGAATGAGTTTTAAACTTTCATCGTCTGTTTTTCTTTTTAACTTTGCTTTCTTAACACCAATAGGACGTTGAGAAGAAGCTCCACCAAGACCCTCTTCACTTGCAACAGGACTTTCAGAAAGTGGTGACACTGAACTTGGTGTATTTGACTGTGAAGTTTGAGTTTCGGTTAGTCCAGGATAAGGTTGTGTATCATCAGAAATTTTTTCAATATCTTCAAGTAGGGGCCAAACATGTTCAAATTTAAAACCTTTTTTGAAATTTGGATCATCAGCTAACATGATCTTGGCCTGAGAGAACTATAAAAATACAAGAACAAAAAGATGATGTAACCAAATCAAATATTAGATAACCTAGTTAATACAAATAGTACACTCATAATATCAACACTTGAAGCACCACTTGGATTAAGCTTTTCAACTTGCAAAACACATCCCTTCAACTTTGCTACTGCAGCTAACATAAGTTGCATTCAGCTTTGCAAAGATCGTGCCGGCCGGGTTGGTGTAGTAGACGATTTTGTAGAATTATACTCATTCTCAATCCGAGTCCATAGCCTATCTTTTGATTGGTTTATGCCTACTATAGGGTTTTGAGAAACATGTAGATAAACATTACAAAGATGAACATCTTCATCATTAATATATGAACTGCTTCTTACTGTTGAACTCATTGTAGAGAAAATACTGTTGTGAATATGGTCTTGATTGTAGTACATTTTATAGAGAGTATAAGTAAGATTAAATCATATCCAACGGTTACAAACATAGTAGTTGAGAAGATAATAAATTTTTTCTGATCTTAAATTTGGACAGCTAGAGATTCCGGTGACATAATAAATTTAACTGAGAAATGGTTGTTGGACAGCTAGTTCTCTCCAATATTGCTCTTATAAATCATATCATCATCCAACATAATGAACAAGTGCTCCCTGGAGGTTCAGTTCCAGGCCATATAGTGATCAATCGTCAACGTGAAGTAGCTCACAACAATTTATTCTATGATTACTTTGTTGAAAATCCACGCTATAGTGACACAATGTTTCGTCGTCGTTCGAATGTCTGAAAATTTATTCCTCCGTATTATGAATACTGTAGAAAGTCATGAAAATTACTTCTTGCAGCGACGAGATGCTCTTGGCAGGCTTGGATTGTCTCCTTTACAGAAGATGATAGCAGCTATGCGGATGTTAGCATATGGTGTACCAGCTGATGCAACTGCTGAATACATTAAAATAGGAGAATCTACAACAATTGAAAGTCTGAAGAGTTTTTTCCGTGCAATTGTGGAAATTTTCGGACAGCAATATCTTAGTTCACCTAACACTCATGACATTGAAAGGCTACTCCGGATAGGCAAAGATCGTGGGTTCCCTGGAATGTTTGGTAGTTTGGATTGCATGCATTGGAAATGGAAGAACTGCCCAACTAGTTGGGCAGGACAGTACAGTGGTCGTAGCGGTCATCCAACGATTATATTGGAGGTTGTTGCAGATTGTGATCTTTGGATATGGCATGCGTATTTTGGATTGCCAGGTTCCAACAATGATATCAACGTACTAGAAGCATCACATATTTTTCCAACTTAGCTCAAGGCATGGCTCCCCCTGCTTGTTATACAATTCAAAAAAAAGAGTATAACATGGGATATTACTTGGCAGATGGGATTTATCCAAAATGGTCTACATTGGTGCAAACTATCTGAAATCCAGTTGGTCCGAAACATAAATTATTTGCTATGAAACAAGAATCATGTAGAAAAGATGTGGAACGTGCTTTTGGAGTTCTTCAGTCACGATTCGCAATCACAGCAGGACCTTCACGTTTTTGGACAAAATCTGTATTGCATGATATCTTGACAGCTTGTATCATTATGCATAATATGATAGTGGAGGATGAGCGTGAAATGCATACACATGTACGAGATTATCGGGACATATCAACTTCTACTGTTGAAATCGTGAAAGATCAAGATACTCGTTTTCGTGAATTTGTGGTAAGATATCGTCAAATTAAGAATAAAGAAGCACATTTTGCACTTAGAAATGCTTTAGTCGATCATTTATGGGAGGAATAAGGAAATTCAATTGATTAATCACTAGTGAAATTTGGGTTAATACCCGCCTTTTTAAACGTATTTTTTTCATTTTAGTTGATAGTATGAGTTTTTATTATGATAAATGTTTTTAAGACTTTGTATATATTATAAGCTGGTTATTTATTTGCATGTAAATAATTTAATTAGTACAAGTATATTAAAAAGGAAAAAGAATATGCTTCTAAAATGAGAATTGTTTCTTTTAGTGTAAACTTTGGTGTAGATGGGTTGGAGATGGTATAAGTTTTAGTGTGATTTTTCCACCAATTTGGTGTAAAAGTTACACCAAATTGGTGTAATGGGTTGGAGATGCTCTAAGCCGCCATAGTCTTTACCGAACCCCAGATATGTTCCTAATTAATTTTATTAGTTTTAAAAATATTAAAATTTTAAATTAAAATGTTAAAATTCAAGCATGGGCCATAATTTAACATTTTTTAATATTTTAAGGTTCAAAAGTTCGTCATTTGAATTTTATAAACATTTAGAAAAAGTTAAATAAATAACACAACGATTTAGGGTTTATCGAACTCTAATTATTAACGGTTCTTAATATTTTAGGGTTCACCAATTCCAATTTAAGTTTTAAAAATATTAAAATATTCAAATATATGAATAAAATCTGAACAAAAATATCACTTAAAGTATCGTTTTAAAGTGTAAAACGGCACCTCAAGTTGAGTTTTGAGAGAGACGTTATATAAACTAGCGTTTTTAAAAATTAAAAACAAACAATAACGCAACTCAAGTTGCGTTTTGACCATTTAAAAAACAATTATAATGCTAGTGTAAGTTGCGCTTTGACCTTTTAAAAATTAAAAAAACAAAACAAAACAAAACGCAACACGGAATTTCTTTTTGGACTAAAATTTTAAACGTTAAATAATTTACCGTTTTTAGGTGATGGGACATTTCTCACCTGAATAGTAACATTTGAGGTCTAACACCCTTATAAAATTGATATAATTTAAAAATTAATTCAAAGCTCTAAAATTTATAGTTATATTATTACCTATTAATTTTGATGCAATAGAATGTCCCGCACAAATAAAATAATCGAGTTATAAATTTTATAAAGATCACTATCGTTTTATCGTACAACTTCGAAATCATATATATTTTGTAATTAAGGTATTACAATATAGACTATTTTGTAAATTATATACTATCGACGATTACCCCTCTATGTTATTATAATATTTGAAGAGTATATATATTTTGATCGTAAAATGTATTATTTTACTCGTAAAAAATATGTATTGAGTTTATAAAATATAAATAATTTTTTAAATTTTTATAAAAATAATTGTATTTATAAAAAAATATTTCACAAAATTATCCTGTTACAATATTATGGCTACAAAACTTATATGAGGCCCAAAATTTGGAGTCTCCGTATCATTTTTCTCTAAATGTTGTCGTCATAGTCGGTGATAGAAAATGCGTACTTCCATTGTTTCTGAAAACCTATAAATAAATAGCCGTTGAAGATTCGGGGGTAGCGTACGTAAACTAAAAACCAAAAGCCTCTTCTCTCTTAAAAATTAAAATCTCTCTCTCTGTCTCTCGCTATCACTCTCTTTCTCGATCAAGAAAATCGAGAAATAGAAATTCCCAATTTCCCGATCACTTGCCACTTCTCTCTCAAGATCAAGAAATCCTCAACAACCCATTTGCCCTCTCTCTCTCTCTCTCTCTCGTATTTGTTTTGAATTAAGGGGTTCTTTCTTTTACTAATAGTAATTTGATGGATGCAGGAATTCGATATAAACCATCCTCTCCATTATCTCTCTCTGATAGAATGCCCCTTCGGAAAAAACCTCGACGTGATGTATGTATACTTCTCCCTCTCTGTGTTTATATGTGTGTGTTAAGAAATTGAAATTGAAGAGATTTTGGTTTGATTTTTGGGTTTCTTGGCGAATTTCTTGATGGGGTTTTGTGGGTTTACGATATTAATTGCTATTTCTGATGATCATTTCATTATGTAAATGATTGCATGATCAGTATGTTTATTTAGTTAATTGTTCTGTTAATGTTTGCAAGTGATTATGTGGTTGGAGCAAACCGAAATATGTGAATTTTTTTAATGTTGTACTATCATTCTTTGATATGTTTAGTTTGCATGTTCAAGTGGTATATTAGCAATTGTTGAGTTACAGGTTCCAAATACTTATAATTTCCGTGAATCGTGTTTATAAGTCTAGCTAAGCAAAATATGAGGATTTATTTTAAAGATCACTTGTATGATTTTATGAATGTGTGTGTGTGTGTGTGTGTGTGTGATTATAAATTAGCTTTTTGGATGATGGCCAGGCTTCCACTGAATTTTGGCTAAACATATACCCCTCATATCATGCATTAAAGTTATTTTGGTTGAAGTTGCTGTGTAACTTTTTGTTAGTTGTCCTGCCAACGTTCTATGTCTGTATCCTTATTATTCTTTTATGGTTTGGAAAAATTGCAGTTGGACAGATTTATCCCCAATCGATCAGCAATGGACTTCGACTTCGCGCATTTCATGCTTACAGGTGGGAAGGTAAAGAAGGAATGTCCTGCTCAATGTTCTCCTTCCAAACACGCTTACAGGAAGCATCTTGCGGAAATTTTCAATGTCAACCGGACAAGGATCCTTTCTTTTAAAAACAAGGAACCCCCTTCGAAAGATGTTTCCCAAGAATCTATTTCACCTGCACAGCTCCCTTCTAAATGTCAGAGGCACATTCCCACTGTGAGTTTCTGTTTTTCCCCTTCGAAATAACATACCATTTGTTTATTTCTGTTGCATACTAATTTTTGAGTATTGTTTTTTAACAGACTTCAGAAAAAACATTGGATGCTCCTGATCTAGTAGATGATTTCTACCTGAATTTGCTGGACTGGGGTAGTGGCAACTTTCTGGCTATTGCCCTTGGGAATATAGTGTATCTGTGGAATGCGGTAAATGGTGATACATCTGTACTTGTTGAGGTTGATGATGATATTGGGCCTGTGACAAGTGTCAGATGGGCACCAGATGGAAGACATCTTGCTGTGGGCTTCGCTAATTCCCATGTCCAGATATGGGACTCCTCAACCAGTAAAATGGTAAGCATTTCTTTTGTTCTATAAATTGTATTTATTTGGTCTTCTACCTGTATTATATAGATAAAGCGTGTGGTATACATTTAGTAGTAACAAAATCTAATGGCTGTATTATCTAGAATTGTACTCATTTGGTCTTACTTCTTTGAAGTAATCATACTGACTATTGTTTATCGCTTCCTACGTATTACTAACTTAGTCACATGAAAATGTATTAAAAAATTATGAAATTTAATCCATGTGATAAATGATAACTTCATGACTAAGTATAGTATAGAGAATAAGCCAATAGTTTGAGGATTATGAATCTCGTGGTACAACCGTACAAGCATAGCCTGTATATTTATGTAATTTCTTTACAATTAGCCCGTACAGCATCCCCTGCTCTGGTATATGACATGTTTTATATTCTTTGAATAGGTGAGAACTCTGAGTGGTCACAGATTAAGGGTCGGATCGCTTGATTGGAATAACAGCATTTTGACAACTGGGGGAATGGACTGCTTGATCATTAACAATGATCTGAGAGTAGCTTCTCACAATATTGGAGTGTATCGAGGACATAGTCAGGAAATTTGTGGACTAAAATGGTCTGTATCAGGAAAGGAATTAGCAAGTGGGGGGAATGACAATCTCCTTTACATATGGAATATGTCGATGGCCTCCACAAATTCTGCCACCCAATGGCTTCATCGCATGGAAGAACACACTTCCGCTGTAAAAGCTCTTGCCTGGTGCCCCTTCCAAAGTAATTTGCTCGCATCTGGGGGTGGTATAGGAGATCAGAGCATTAAATTTTGGAACAGTAACACCGGAGCATGCTTGAATTCGGTGGACACGGGTTCACAGGTCTGTTGTCTGCTCTGGAACAGACACGAGCGTGAACTTTTGAGCTCCCATGGCTTCAATGATAACCAGCTCATATTGTGGAAGTACCCTTCTATGGTCAAGTTATCAGAGCTTTACGGACACACAAAAAGAGTACTTTATATGACTCAGGTATGTACTAGCAATTGCAGAAGCAAGCTAAACTATACTTTCCAATTTGATACCTTGTAAATTGTAATCGGTTCTATTGTTATGATTCAGTGACTTACTTTTACTATCTAAAAAGATTGTACATTTTTTATTTCAGAGTCCAGATGGGTACACTGTTGCATCTGCCGCGTCTGACGAGACATTAAGACTGTGGAAAGTTTTTGGTAGCCCTGAAAAGGTTAAACCTGCAGCCAGAACGAAGACAGAGCCATTTCCTAACTTTGCGCGTATCAGATGAGGAGCTTGGTCACCTTGAAGGATGATTAGACCTGTTAAATATTTAGTAAAGCAATATATTTTAATTGCTCTGATACATTTTTCTCTGGGAACTGGTGAACGTGGAATTTCACATTGTGCAGTATAGAAGTGAAGGGCTATACTATTCTTATAATGAAAAATCAGTAAATTTTCATATGTATATCTTGTAATGCATATTATTAGTTTCATCATTGTCGTTAATTAAGCTGATTAGTATGTTATGTTACAGTTGTGCAAGTTAACAGGTCCTACTACCCTTTTCTAAGCCCTTTTATTATGCCAAAATTTTCAACTGTTTTCTACTCCCAACTACTGTTATATATCATTTGAATTATTCCATTTTCTGCTATAACTTTTTTTTAACTGCTACAACTTTTGTGGCCGTTTTCCTGTTGGAAAGAAAATTAGTATATACCGACAGGAATGTGGGGCAAGTGGAACAAATAAAGTTTTAAAGAAGAAAAGATTATAGTTACACAATTATACTGAAAAAGATTGGATCTTATATTGCACGTTTAGTAATGAAACTGATGTAGAAGAAGAGACTGTTTTTGATCCGGTTAGAGATCTTAGTAGTCCCGGTTGTAAACTGACTCTTATCTGTCCAGTAGGAAATGGTCTTTGGATTCCTGAGGCACCTACATGAATCTGTAGCATGCTGCAAACAAAAGGTTGGCCCCTTGTACATTTTCATTCTCTGGAAGGAAAAAAGTTAAGTGTTCTCATATTATCTAGGTACACAATAGTTCTTTTCTCATGAGTCATGATGATATGCATCTTTCATATATATAGCTTGCTGGAAAATTCTACGAAATATAACAGAAATAAACATGTTCCACTTAGCGTAAGGTTCATGAGACCCAGGGCACAAGTTCATTTCCATACTACACATTATTTCCCTAATTTTAAAAGTATTGAAGCCAATGTAAATAAAATTCTGCAATCAAACATCTAGTCCAAAATACATTATTGTGTAATTCAAGTAAATTATTGGTGTCATGAGCAACTCTGATCAACCCTAGAGTTGTCATTCAAACGCACCAAAACGAGAACTGAACTCAATTTTATGAAAAAGCACAAACAAGCCATACTATTCTGGTGTTCACCAGAATCATCTTGAAAGTACAACACCAGAATCTTCTTGAAAGTACAACCACTAAACTGCATTCCGGACAGCTCCGTGTTATCCTAGTTGCCAGCTTCTATAGTACATCTGCACAAACAAAAGAAACACAAAAAAGATGATTTATATGTAAAAATACTTTGGACTCGGTAAAGGAGGATTTAAAAATAGAAAAATAAGAATATCAAAAACTAACCATCTGGGGCACAAACACTTGGTGAAAGATATTCAGAGGAACCCATAGGAATGGAAATTGATAGTTGGGTGGTAGAGAATGAGTTCTTATTACATCCATCATCATCGGTAAATAATGGACGCTTCGAATTTTGCTCTTCTTTCAGAGGTCCAAGTGAGTCCACGTTGCCAAAGAAGCAATATTGCTGCTGCTGTTTTGACATTGCAGCACCAAGCTCATTAGCTTGGGGCAAGTGCAACTGAGTAGAGTCACCTTGCAAATAAGAATCATTTCTTTGTTTCAACATGGGGTTAGAGTGGACTTGGGATGTCATCAATCTCCAAGTGTTCTCATTACTTTCAATTCCAAGACCTTTGGCACTATTTGAAGCATCTGATAAGAAATTGTACTCATCTGCATTTGGGGTTACCCCCTGAAGATACCTGCACATTTAGTTGGGAGACAAAACTGATGTTAAAGGAAGTAGTGACTTGAGTATGAAGATTAGTGTTATGGACCGGTGCTGAATGACTCAACAATAGTCAGAAAAAAGTGATCAACAGTGTCCTATCAAAAAGTTTAGGGCTATAAGATTACTAAAGCAGAGGTGAACAATCAACCAAATTTTACAGTATTGATTAACTATCTTCCTCTCCACTCAAAATTATTGCTTCATATTAATATATTGCTCTCCAATTATTTAGGTTTCTAAATTCTTGGTATCCTACATAGTTTTTCATGCATAAGAATTTTTTGTACACGGGGAGGGGGAGTAAGGATTTGCTTGAATGACCTTTAGCCATGGGTGGGTGGGTGAAGGAGCCTTGCACTAGGCTATGCTATCCATGAACCCCAGTGCTTTTAGTTTTTACTTGAAAGCAGCTTGGTTTCTCCTATATTTTTCCTGGCCAATCAGCACTATGTATATGCCTCTCGTAGGCCAAACAACAGAACTAGATACCTAGGGAGCCCAAAGCTAGACCTCCTTAATCAAGGTTCAGTAAGATAAGGGACTCTCAGTACAAGTCACCACTATATATACGTGTGTGTGCGCGCGCACGCGCGTGGGTGTGTTTTGAGATAAATATGTATAGACCAGAGAACAGACTGTAAATCATTCACTATGACACCACAAGTAGAGAAGCGAAGATGGACATCAAGCTCTCTAACAGCATATATCAGGATTTTTTTCTCTGCAAGAGTTATAGACAATCCCGGAGCTTTCTATATTTTTAGCAGGTTACTTCCACATGCCAAGGTTATTCAAATGCTACAGGTCACAGGTGGTACAGTTAACTAATGACATAAATAAACAGGATGAATCATCTATCTTCAGCAAGAGTTCCTTATAATTTAATCATTTAACAAAATATTTGAGCAATTGTATGTTTAACTTATGACCTGATACAATCTATCTGTGAAAAGAATAAAGGTACCTGTACTCTTTATTATTGTTATAACCATAAGGGGAAGGCTCCATCTGAAACTTTGATGTACCATAAGACAGACTCTCCGAATTAACCATCGGATACAAAGGCTGATTATAAGAGCTTCCACTGCCTCTGCTCTGGAAGCTTCCCCCGGTAGTGCTCCCACCAGTTAACATTTGTGATGTTGCAGTCGACAAGGACTGAGAAGTAGATTGAGATTCCACAGGCTTTCTTGAACGGTTGCGGCCACGGTTCATGTGCCGCTCACAGTATTTAGAGTCTGGATAGGCATCTTTAGAGCACCTCCACTTTTTTCCATCTGTCCTCCGACATCTACCTGGCTCGGGGTCAAATTTTTTCCCATAATAGGAACAATAACCCACTGCATGTATAAACGCAAAATTAGACATTACTCGTACAGAAGGTACATGAAAAAAGATTCCTAAAACTAGGAAATTTTATATCAAATAGACAAATTGAGAATGTACCAAAAACCCTAGAACAAAATCAATAAAATTTGATTGCTTAAAATCATAAATTCATTCTTTCTAACACTAATGCTGCGTTTGGTTGAGATGAATGAGATTGGAGGGAATGGAATGAAATTTGAACAATATAATGGGTAAATTTTCAAAACTTTCATTCCTTCGTCCATCACATTCCTAACTAGAGTTCAGACCATCCAATTTAAAAAGGAACGTTCCATTGCCCACCATAGCCATTTTCTTCACGATTCTTATCACAGAAAATTTGCACTCAATCATTTTTTTTCTCAAATATTCCTCCCTAACTCCACCATTTCCTTTTTATTTCATTCTCCCCAACCAAACACAACATAAGTTCATCAATTACAATATTCCCCAATACAACATTTCCCTATCAGTATCTTCTTTGCGCAATAGTATACAATAATAAATGCTATGGTGACCTTTTAAAATTTAAAGATCATAATTACATTGTTGAGCTATAGTTATGCCAAAAATATCTCACTCCTTCCATACACTAAGAGCATTAGGGGTAGACTTGGACCAACAATGTATTCTTCACTTATCAACTTCAAGAAACCAGATTTGTTACACAACAAAACAGATGCAATAAACATATTTCAAACGATAAACAAACCATACATGCTAAACAATCTCCCAAACATACTTGTGCGTGTGTCAATTAGACATAAACCTAAACCACCACTTTCCAATACCGAATCATCACATTGTACATATATTAAAACCCAATTTAAAAATCACATATTCAAGATTTCACAACAATAATCACTAAATCGAAAATCTCGCTTAATAATCATAAAAAAAAAAAACACATCAAAATCATCCAGAAAAACCCCAAAAGCACAAACCTTCACACCATCAAACCCACACAAATAACAACCAAAAGAACAATTTTTACACCAAACCCACTTAAATAACAACAAAAGAACAAATTTTTACACCAGACCCACATCAATAACAACAAAAGAACACATTTTTAGACCAAACCCATATCAATAACAACACAAGAACACATTTCCACACCAAACCCATGTAAATAACAACAAAAGAAAGCATTTTTACAAGACCAAACTCAAAAAAAGACAAATAAAAAAGGTGATAATCCCAAATGCTTACAGGCAGAGTGATGAAAGAACCTGGTAGGCAAAGCCTCCAAACTCATCCTAATAGGTGCAACAAGTTCAGGAGGCACAGACAAACCAGCCATCAAATACTTATATATCAAAGCTTGATGCTCCAGCTCCTGCCATTGCACCGCCGTGAACGGTGGCCGGAACCCATCAACGGCCACCGTCACTGATGAAGCTAGCCCACTCATTCTTCAAAGATTCTAGCTTTATTGTAGATTAAGAAAATGATATTACAGTTATGTAAGAATGTATAGATACAAAGATGTGTGTGTATATGTGTAGAGAGAGAGAGAGAAAGAGGGTTACCTTAGGGGGAACAGATCTAGGGTTTGGTAAAGACTACTTGATAATGGGGAGCAGAGAGAAAGAGAGAGGCTGAGGGGATAAGAATGAGGTGAAAATAAATTGGGGGGGTTGTGTTTGTTTTAAGTACACATAGTTAGTGTGTGTGATTACAGTGAGGTTTTTGTTAAGCTGGTGTTTAGTACAAGAGATGACTCTGTGAGAGAGAGAGAGGAGGGAATTTGATATTATGATTTGAAATTAGGGGTAAATGTAATGTTATGTTAGTTATTGATGTATTTCATTTGATTTTAATTTTTTATTTGTATATTTGTTGTAATAAAGTACTATAAAGAGAAATGATGAATAAGTAAATTTTGTTTACAATTAGGAAATGATAATAATAATAATAAAGAATCCACTAACTTTTGTAATATTTCCCGGATTGAAAAATAATTTTTAACTATTTTTAAAAATTGAGAAGCACCGGGTTAGGCCCAACTTAGGTCTCATTTGAAATACTTATATTTTATTTATAAGTTAAAAATGTAAGTATTTTTTTAATTTTGAGTAATTTAAAGGTATTCGTACAGAATTCTTAAAAATAATGTACATCACGATATGTACGTTAAATTAGTAAAAGATGAAACTTATTTATTGATTGTTAATCGAAAAATGTTCTGAGATCATGATTATAAATTTCAGAAATCAAAAATAATCAGTTGTAATTTATCGATAATTTTTAAAAATTAAAAAATTTATTAATAATATATAAAAATAATTAAAAAATTTAAACAATTTATCGATAATTTTTAAAAAGTTAACGAATTTCTATAACCATGTCTCAGACACGAAATTTAAGATTAGAACGAGATAAAGAATTGGACAGGTAGTTAAACAGGAGCAGTCTGAATAATGAGTTGATGATGGGGTACTTAAAGAGGAAGCAAAGCATTTTGTTGTATAAAGGGGGTGAGGGAGGGTACATTAGACAAAAGATTGAAGGGGAGGATGGATACTAGCTAGCTAGCTGTCTGGTGTACCCTTGCTTTTTTAATTTTGTGGACAGGGTGTTATGTCCAGTCCTTCTCACTTTTAGTAACAGCTGTTATCCTTACATTTGGACCATTTCCCCTGTATTCCCTGGTTTTATTCTTACTCCCCCGTGTCCTGAGTAGTATATATTGGAAGACGGGGGCTTGGCACGCATTTTAACGCTCATTTATAACATAATTATATAAATAATTTTAAATTTTTTCTTTTACTAAATAAAAGTATAACACTTGAAATTTAATTCAGAAAAAGAAAATTTTAAAAATGAATTACGGAAATATATTTTATATTCACCTTAAAATACGTGTCGAACTTTAAAAAAATTATGTATACAATTCAGAGGGACAGAGGGAGTATTAATTAGTAGTATGACCATGTTTGTTTTGGGAAAAATTATAATTCCGGGATAGTAATTGGGGATAATTAATCCCATCATTATTAATCATAGGGATTAAATTATCATATCCTATGTTTGTTTGTAAGGATTAAGTCTAGGATTGGACTATAATCCTTTAAAATTTTATCTCATGTTTGTTTCAAGGGATAGTTATTCGAATTGAACTATAATCTCTTAAATTTTTCAATCCTTTGTTTGTTTTACATAGGATTATAACGAGGGATTATAATCCTTTAAAAAATGACTTGTTACAGGCGATTAAATAATACCTCTTTCACCCAAGTATTAGAGGGGATTATAATCATATCCCCTACTCCAACAAAACAAACATGGGATAGGATAATTTAAAGGATTATAATCCTTGAATTAACCTTCAATAAGTTTTTATAAAACAAATATGGGATTGGAAATTTAAAGGATTATAATCCCATCATATACTTAATACCTTGAAACAAACATGGTCTAAGGGTACCCGGTTCCTAATGTACAATTGTTATATTATATCGTATTTTGATATATCTAAAATTCAAAATAAAATAGTAAAAAATTTCTTTTATACCGTGATTATTTATTTACCGGGGCTATGGTCATAAACTCAATTCTTAAATAGTCACAAGGTGGGGAAATGAAACAAAAGTTCGAGCTTTCACAGTGAAGAAGATGAATTTACCGCTTGTATTTATCAATTTTTATATTGAAATTTGTTAATTTAACCGTTGAAACGGGACTGTATGGACTCTAAACACATGATAAACACAAAAAAGTTGGGCAAAAACACATGTCCCATATTAATATCATTTCAGTTGCTTATTATTACTTTTTTAGAATTTTCCAGTGATTTTCCATTGTGTATTTTAGTTTAGGCTAATATTATCTGAAGATCAACAAAATTCTTAACAATACAAATTAGAGCCGGCAATTTAGAACACGACACGAAAACGACACGAAAATTACGGGTTTGGGTTGACCTTTTCGGTACACGAACACGAAAGCACACGAACACGAAATTACACGGATGAATTTAGTGTCGATTTTGTGTTTACCCTTGAAAACATGACACGAAACGAAAGTACACGAAATAAATATATATTTAAATAAATTTATTAAATTTATATGAATATATACTTTAGAATAACATTATATATATAATTTTTAGAAAAAATACAAAATCAGTTTCAAATTTAAATTTTACAACACTTAACCACACTTGATTCTTTATGATTAAGACTTGACTAGTGAAAACTCAATATTTAAATATTTTATTTATTTATTTTTATTTCTATTTTTAATATGAAATTACACGAAACACAATACGAAACGTATACGAAATGAAGGTACGCGATCACGAAACGAAACGAATCCTTAACGGGTCGGGTTTGGGTTTGACATTCATGACACGAAACATGAAAGTACACGACACGAAAGTATACGAAACGAACGAATTGCCAGCTCTAATACAAATACAGGAACATACTTATAAAATAAATACATGAAATAAGATCTGTGTTTACCAATATACCACTAGATTTTCTTTTTAAGCCGTACTCAAATAAACAGGAGCAGGGCAATGTTTTATCGTAAACATAAGCCAACTGCTTGGAATACTTACAACTGCAATGTTACACAAGAAAGAGGATATGGAGCAAGTCGGGACCGAGCTGAGCAGGGGCCGGTTCAAATTCTTAATATTTCACAATAATTAAAAAATTAACTACGAATTAAAAACAGGAAAAATCACGAATCAAATACAAAAGTAACATATTACTAACATATTAGATCAACCAATAACATGATGCTTTTTGGGCCTAAACTTTTTAGTTTTCTGAGATAAGCAAAGAATCATGTAGGCGGATGTAGTACTATAGTTCAAATTTAGGGGCCAAAACTTAAAATTTTAAATATAATAATTTCACGACCTATATGTACTATAGTTCAAATTTAGGGGCCAAAACTTAAAATTTTAAATATAATAATTTCACGACCTATATGGGAGGTCATGACTCATGACCCCTGTTCGCCTGAATGTAGCTAGCTGTCCCTGAATAAAAACACAGCACTGTAATATTCATATCCACCAATCTACACTAATGTAACCATTCACTTCATTTTATTTAAATTTATTACCATCATGTCACGAGAAATTTAGAAAAAAAGAAAAAAGATACCCCTCAGTACAGTTATGTGGCAGAGTCACACAAGTAGCATTAATAATTACAGCGAACAAAATGGCATAATGATTCACCCATCAAGACCAGTTTCATGTACTTTATAATATTCATTCAGGCAACTTTTCTGGTGTAGGTTCTGCCCGGATGAACCTCTTGAGGTCGTCCACCAAGAAATATGTCAGAATGACCGGTCAATCCTCCAGCCCTCATTGGGGGAGGCATGGTTTGCCTTGCAACCTGCTTGCTTGAACCAATTGTCATATTTGCCAACTTCTCGGCAGTATCAGAAAGTCCATATGCTTTCCCTGTGTGGATTTTTGCTGACAACAATGAAAATAAAATCTTGTTAGATTTGGTGCTGAATCAGACCTGACCTACTTTATAATTTGAGAAATGCTAGTCTCCCCCAAAACACCCCGAATGATGAGTTGTCATCCTGTTATTGGTTGTTTTCTCATTAATGAAATGGACCCCTCGTATATTAATACGAGTCCCACGTATAAAATGACGCCACGTGTCATTTGGGAACTCTTTTGGGACCATTTTCGGGGTATGTAGCATTACTCTTATATTTTTGGCTTTAATGTACTGACACACACAAAGGAGAATAAATATGAGATTTATACGGAGTGCCAAACATTTGCAAAGTTCAATATTGTTGAACACTGAGCACTGTTAAGACTTTCTACATGTGTCAGATTGCATAAAGTATGGCTAGGAAATATACTCGACTCAAATATTCAATCCAAGTCCAAAGACAACAATTAACCAAATATCAACACAACAGAATAAAGTACAAGGACATATAAGTAATCAAGGAAAATCATGGGAGAACGCATAGTTTTACAAAATTAAATGCAAAAGAAAGAAAGGCAAAAACAGATACTAACTTGTACTATTCCTGACAGATGGTTTGTTTCTTGGTTGCTTCACAGCAGGATTTCTCAGGGTCTTGTCATACTTGGTTGCATCCTGGAAACAGAAAAAACACTTAGCATAGGACTGGTAGAAAAATAGCACGGATACAGTACCATAAATATTTTAAGAGCACCGCCCAATTACCTGTTGACTGATATCCAACCTGCGCTGCACACCTGTACAGATCGGTTGGATCAAATGCCAGGATCAAAAGCCAAAAATGCATTAGATAAATCAAGGAGATGTACACTCGAGCACGAGGAACAAGGTACAGATAAGATGTTGTATTGCACAAGGAGGCAGCTATACACATATAAAGTAATCATGAACACAATATGAATTGTATGCAAAGCATTACCTGTATTTGAAACTGAGTGTGCTTTAAGTGGAGAAAGAGTACCGGGAGGCTTCAAAGTTGTTGCTGGGCCAGAATACCTCTTCACACTTCTCTGCTCCA
>PHNY01294038.1:837-16542 GCA_003724115.2 Anethum foeniculum | reverse complement strand
AAAAAAAAGTATTAATCAAAATTTATTTTATGCGAGTTCGTTGGAAATATTAAGACCGATGGAAAAGATGAAACAAAAAAAATATGTATATTATTTGTATGTGTAAGATCTAAATTAGTATAAAAATGTGTGATTAACATTAAATCTTATATCTCACATTAGTATAAGTTCAAATGTTCTTTAAAAAGCCCTAGAAAGATGTTCTTCAAAATTGTTAATTTCAAAAGTGCAATTTCCAATATTTGTTCAATAAAACATTTATATAAAAATAAGACAACATTGCACCATATGTCTAAGAAATGATAATAATTACTAATTTACCCGATAAACAAAAAAATATACACTTTTAAAATACAATAACGTCTTTTATGGTTTGCGTACCTAAATATAGGTCTGAATGATAATATTAATGCAATTTATACAAACGAGAAATGGGTACTTTTGTATTTTAATTCTATATTTTGAGATTATTTTATTATAAAGATTGATAACAATTATGAGTAGGCGGTTCGGTGCGTAGCTCGACTGATACATAATTTTCAAACTCGAAGTTCGTCTCGACAAAAATTAGATAAGTTAAAGTTCGCCTCAGAAGCTCATATCGATTTTAATAAATATTAAGAAAAGCTCGAAGGGATAACTTCAAACCGAGTTTGACTCAAATAAATATGTAAAAAAATATAAATATTGAATATTTATATAATAATATATAAATAACATAAAATATTTATGCTAACATAAGCTCAATTAGGTTCGCGAGCCTCATGAACCGAGTAATTTGAAACGCGAGCTCAGTTTGGTGAACTATTCGAATATCTCGAGTTCCATTCGATTATTATCGAGCCGAATTCTAATATTTTATGAGTCGAGTTCGAGTAATTCGTGAATCGTTTGGCTCAATTACACCCCTCATCACAGTAATACTGAACATATATGCAAGGAAAACATGAATAACATACACATATTGGCCAAAAGCGTGCTCAGTTCTGACCATGCATATGTCGGATATTGCCGTACTAACCACGTGGTTATCTAGTTGGGATATTAAACACATTCGTACCAAAAGTTGGTCTGGGAAGGCAAGTGTGGAGAGGGTGCCGAAAACACGTGAATGTGAAGTGTAATCGATATACATATCTATGTCAGTTGTGATCGGTGTACATGTATCCACGAGAAGCGTAAATATATCGCTTAAGTATATCATCGATTAGTTCGACAGAGAGAGGACATGAGTATTATTTGCACAAATTTTTTACTCAAAATTAAAACACGCATGTATGTCAAGCGATGTTGGTAAGTATATAGGAATATTTTGAAAAATATAATATCGAGCCTCTAATAATGATAATGAACATTTAATGATTTTGTGTTAAATATAATAAGTATAAACTTTTTATATTTTAAAAAATAATCGTTCGGTGAGTAGCACGGGTACAACGCTAGTTACAATTACAATGTAATAAAAGACAATGAACTCTACATTATTTTACTATATAACACACTACTAATTGATCACTTCAGAATCTTTGAAAAAGTCTCCCTCGCGATGTGAATTAATCCACTTGACTTGGAACCTGGAAACTATTCCAAAATAGTGAATATATGCTCCTAAAACAGGATGCTGCTATACTAGTACAAATACAAAAGGATTAAGATAGAGAAGGTATATACGCTTTTTTCCCTGTCTTGGGATTGTTGCTGAATGGATGTTCTTCCGATCTTCCCATAGATAAACAAATATAACAGTCAATACACCAGGTTTTAGTAGTCAACTAAACATAGGCTACCCAGCACCAAATTGTCAATCCTAATACATTATCTTCAAAGAAAACAGGATTATGATCTTCATCTGATTCCCCATCTAGGTTTCGAACTAAATACTAGTTGCTTACATTAACATCAAGAAATGATATATGTAACTGGGAGACTAAAATACTTGTTTGGGCTTTGATGTTATATTTTTGATTTTGGCCTTAAACTAATCCAACAACATTAATTCTATTAAAATTTACCAAGCTTCAAAAAGCACACATTTTATGCGCCTCGCAATTCAAGAGCGTAGGTGTGCTCTTCATTGAAATCAGGAGCCTTGAAAATACTAAGAGCAACTCCAATAGCTTACTTAAATGGTGTCTTAATTTGAAATATAAAGAATTTGACATAAAATGGTGCTCCAACAATATCTTAGTGTATCCTTAAATCACTAGCACTCCACTCTCATGCCCTGTTAATAAGGAACCACCAGTCATGCCCTATTTCAATTGTATCATTAAAAAATTCAATTATCTCTCTTATTTGAACTTATTTTCTCTCTCTTCCTTCTACTTTTTGTCAATCTCTTTCCAAATTTATTATTATTATAACAATAAGGAATGAATATAGGAATCATTGTTGAAGTTGAAATACAAATTGTTATCATAAATCACTAAGTCTCAATATTTTATAATATTTATAGAGAACACACTAGCACACTGTTGGAGTTGCTCTAATAGGGGCAGGAAGGACAGTAATAATAAGAAATGATAAACCCCAAATTTGAACTATTTAATGAGATCAAAGCTAATTTGTTGCTAACCACATGTTCTTCCGATCTTCCCGTAAGTAAACAAATATAACAGTCGATACACCTGATTTTAATAATAAACTAAACAATGGCTGCCCAGCACCAAATTGTCAATCATAATACATTATCTTCAGAGAAAACCAGGATCATGATCTTCATCAGATTCCTCATCTAGGCTTCAAACGAAATACTAGTGCTTACATGAACATCAAGAAATAATATATGTAGCCGGGAGCCTGAAATACTTGTTTGGGCTTTGATGTCATATTTTTGGTTTTGATATTAAACTAACCCAACAACATCAATTCTGTTAAATTTTCCAAGCTTCAATAAAGCACACTTTTAATGCGCCTCGCAGTTTGAGGGCGTAGGTGCACTCTTCATAGGAATCAGGAGCTTTGCCCACTGCCGTCACCAATTCCTTTGCTCCCTTCTCCGATAATTTTCCCCTTCTGTTCTTTTTTACATCCACACACATCTTTTATAGTCACCTTACCTTTAAAATTAAATTAAAATGTCGGCACATATTACTTTTTTCTTATTAAATAAATAAAAATATAAAACCGGAGATTAATAAGATCTATAACAAAAAAATAAAAAGATTGATAACGTCAAAATATAACCGTTAAATGTATAAATAGGTGTATGAGAAAGTTATTATTCCAAATTTATAACATCTTATGTGGATCAGAATCATAAGCACTCAATAAATATATCGTATATCAGAAAGCAGCCCAATATCTTTAAATCAAACCAGCATAAAGTTTAAACATAACAGAGGTCACTTGTAAGTGTGAGTGTGATGGTGAGTGTGTGTGCGTGTGCGTAATACTCCTTTATGCATAAACACTAACACTCACACTTACAACTGACCTCTGTAATGCTTAAACTTTGTGATGGTTTGAATTAAAGACATTAGACTGCTTTCTAATATATGATTTGTTTGTCGAGTCCTTATGATTCTGATCCACATAAGATGTTATAAATTTGACATAACAACGTTCTCATGCACCTATTTATACATTTAACTGTTATATTTTGACGTTATCAATCTTTTTATTTTTTTATAGACCTTATCAATCTTCGGTTTATATTTTTATTTATTTAATAAGTAAAAAGTAATACGTACCGACATTTTAATTTAATTTTAAAGCTAAGGTGACTATAAAAGAGGCGTGTGGGTATAAAAAAGAACATAAGGGGAAAAATGTTCGGGAAGGGAGCAAAGGGATTGGTGTCAGCAGTGGGCAAAGCTTCTTCTAACAAAAACCTCATCAAAGACAAGAAACAGCCACTACTCGTTCTTTTCGTGCGGGTCTTCAGGTCATCACTACCGCCCTTCTTTCTTACTTATATTTATAGATATTTGTGACTGTTTTATTTGTTTTGCCCTTTCATTCCATAAACCCTGCTTAATTAGCTTTGATCTCGTTAAATTGTTCAAATTTGGGGTTTATCCTTTCTTATTACTACTGTCTTTCCTGCCCCTATTAGTATTTTCTAGGCTCCTGATTCAATGAAGAGCGCACTTGTTGAAACTTAGCAAATTTTAACAGAATAAATGTTGTTGGGTTAGTTTAAGGCCAAAAACAAAAATAAAACAGTAAAGCCCAAACAAGTAAGCATTACAGGCTCTTAGCTACATATATTATTTCTTGATGTTAATGTAAGCAACAATTCTTTAGTTCGAAACCTAGATGGAGAATTAGATGAAGATAATAATCCTCATTTCCTCTGAAGATGATGTATTAGAATTTACTATTTGGTGCTGGACAGCCTATGTTTAGTTCATTATTAAAATCAGGTGTATTAGACATTATATTTGTTTACCTACGGGAAATACATGCAGAACATGTAGTCAGGAATAAATAACACACAATGGATATAAAATATTTGGTATAATAATAACACATACATGAATTATTAGAAATGTATGTAACTAAAATTTTTGTATAAGACTGCATAAATAATACTATGTGTAGTACAAAACCAATGTAGAGTTATGAGTTGTAGCAAAGATTTAAAGAGTTCACTATAGAGTTAAATTGAAAATTGGAAAGATGATCATGTGAGTTTCATTACATAAAGGAGATAGTATATACTTTCATTACATAAAGTAGATTGTATATACTTTCATTACATAAAGTAGATCTTAAATACTTTCATTACATCCTGGGATACAGGGCATCTGTTATGCATTAAGGAGTATTACACGCACACTTACACACTCTCACCATAACTATCACACTCACACTTACACATGACTTCTGTTATGCTTAAACTTTGTGCTGGTTTGTACTAAATAAAGATATTGGACTGCTTTCTGATATATGATATATTCGTTATGTGCTTATGATTCTGATCCATATAAGATGTTATAAATTTGGCATAGCAAAGTTCTCATGCACCTATTTATATATTTAACTGTTATATTTTGAACTAATCAATCTTTTTATTTTTTTCTCATAGACCTTATCAATTTTCGGTGTTATATATTTTATTTGTTCAATACGGAAAAAGTAATGTGTTCCGATATTTTAATTTAATTTTAAAGGTAAAGTGACTATAAAAGATGTGTGTGGGTGTAAAAAAGAATAGAAGGGAAAAATTGTCGGGGAAGAGAGCAAAAGAACTGGTGTCAGCAGCAGGCAAAGCTCCTTCTAACAAAAACCTCAACAAAGACAAGAAAAAAGCCACTACTCGTTCTTTTCTTTTCCGTGCAGGTCTTCAGGTCATCACTACTTCCATTCTCTCTTCCTTATATTTATAAGTATCTGTCTATGTTTTATTTGTTTTGCCCTTTCATTTCATAAACCCTGCTTAATTAGCTTTGATCTCGTTAAATTGTTCAAATTTGGGGTTTATCCTTTCTTATTACTACTGTCTTTTCTGTCCCTGTTAGTATTTTCTAGGCTCCTGATTTCAATGAAGAGCACACCTATGCCCTTGAATTGCGAGGTGCATTAAAAGTGTGCTTTATTGAAGCTTGGCAAATTTTAACAGAATTAATGTTGTTGGGTTAGTTTAAGGCCAAAAACAAAAATATAACATCAAAGGCCAAACAAGTATTTTAGGCTCCCAGCTATATATATCATTTCTTGATGTTAATGTAAGCAACTAGTATTTAGTTCAAAACCTAGATGGGGAATCAGATGAAGATCATAATCCTAGTTTTCTCTGAAAATGATGTATTAGGATTGACAATTTGGTGCTGGGCAGCCTATGTTTGGTTTACTATTAAAATCAGGTGTATTAGACTATTATGTATTAGAAAACAACATCTTAAGACTGTGACCCTACACAGACTGTGGAAATGCAAGGTAGAAAAGGTGAAGGGTGGAAAAAAAGCCGGTTAACAATCCCAATTACAAAGATAGAATGTCAGACGCTGTATAAAGAATTGGAATGTTAATACATGTACTCGAAAGTAGCTTTCTGTATTGTTGTTCTCTATTGAGAACCTAAGGTTTAAAGGTTTGTTGATAATTTTATAGCATTCTTTATAAGTAATTGATGAACATATGGTTTAGAGGTTTGTTGATTTTTATTCTTTATAAATAATTAGTCTAGTTATTTGCTTAATATATTACTAAACAGTAAAAATTTCATCCCTAGCTTCATGAATCTAAAACCATAATGTAATATCATATATTCATATATGAGCGAGTGAGCTTAACTATTTCCCACTAGCTTGCGAAGCTATCATAAGATCCACTTTATTTGCACTAAACTAACCCTCTTGATGGTTGGCCTAAGTTACTTGAGCCACATTAGTCTCTGTAAATGTTCTGGTCTTAGTCTTACCAATCAATTTCATGGTATTAAACAAATAACCAAACTAGTGATACATGTTAGGACTTGGGACGTTGGACAGATTACCATGTAATATCTTTTAGATATTCAAGATTTAATATTCAATTTGAACAGTTGTACGATGGTCTAAAAGAATAAAAACTCTGTTAGCTGTTACCAGTTTCTCCCTTTTATTAGTACTCCCTTTGTCCAATTCAATTCTATACAGTTTTTTTCAATGCCCAGCACGCATTTTAAGGTGAATATAAAGTATACTTTCATAATTTTTTAAATTTATTTTTATTAAACTTTAAACATTAAATTTTTATTTAGAAGAAAAAATAATTAAAATAATTTATGAAACTGTACTTTAAAGGAGCGTTAAAATGCGTGTCGAGCCCCCGTACACTACTCAACAAGACAGAGGGAGTAATACTTACCAAAGCTGCTCTAAACATTTGGCTTGCATTGTCTTCTGTACACATTTACATAGTATCTACTAATTTTTTTTATTATTATTTATCGGTTGTATCAAAGATGCAAATGTATTGGGGAACTCAAGAAACACTATGGTTGAGAGAAAACGTAAAACAGATGGATCCTCTTTATAATGGATTAAAGTGATGGAGCTGGCTTCTGAATTTTTTTATGCGTATCTTTTTGAAGAAGATGGAGGAAGAAAATTTTGTGGAGGGTACAATCAGTTGCGAAGATTTTCAGACTAGAATCAGCAAAAAAATTGGTAAAAGGATCTTGACCAAGTTTACGCACAAAGCAAAAAAGAAACTTTATCCAGACGAATTTAGCATTTTCATGGACAACACCTACACAAAAATGGACTACCCACCCCATGAGCATGGTGACAAAAAGTTCTTTCTGGATGGGCCCAAACTCAAAGAGGAAAAGCTCCAACCAGTGAATAAATAAATCACTCTGCCTTAGTTGAAAGATTTTGTGTTTTCCTCTAGTGCTCTAACTGTAATTTGCATATAAATTTACTACCTTTAAATAACATAAACTAAAAAAGGAAACATAAGATAATGGGATTTCAAATGGATTACTATTATCACCTATTTCTGCTGCCCATTTGGACCAACCACTGTTGAAATTATCTGACATGTTTCAGTTCCTCTGCCACTAACAACAGTGGCTCAATACTCAGCATGAGATCAAACAAATAGTAATAGCGACTTTAGGTAGAAAGAAAGGTTTCAAATCTAAAATAAGAAATGCTGGTCTACCCAAGTAGTAATAATGTTTAAAGATCTTTAATACCAAGCACTTGCCTTTTTATTAAAGTTATCAGATTTATTCTCTTTTATCTTCATCGGATGCATTTCTTTAGGAAACTCAACCCAAGAAGATTTCTGAGGTTTAACAGTATCCTCCGAGGAAGAATCCATATGTTGCTTTAATTGTGTGGAAGATTTTTCAGTTGAAAGGGGTTCACCATAAACTCTATGATATGTGCATTGCTTAATATTTACCGTTTCACAATTACAATCTTCACCCGACAACGCCAGTAAATGAAAAAAAATTACACACATGTATAATAGGGAGAAGAACAGGGTAGAAAATCACAAGGGGTGCTAAAATAAGGAAAAAAGTTAATATAGCACATAAATAGAGATCAAGTGCCCCAAAAAACACTTTGTAGAAAGTTGGTTCATAATGGCACTCGCCTAAAGCATATACTTCATTTATTTTTTGTCCAAGTGTTTAAGGAGATTGTGAGATCTAGTTTGCTATTTGGAAGATGTGCATGTTTAAATCCCCTGGCGGAATCAATTTTACTGTTTAAACATTGTATAGGTTATATTTATTATAGAATTGAAACTTTCACATCTATTACAAGGGTAACTCATAACTTAATTGCGGTTCACACAAATAATGTGTATAAGAATACCACATAATTTATAAAATTTCTTTAAAGACAATAAAGTTTTGCTCAAAGGCTCATAGTTGGAGCTTTAAAAGGGCCGACCATACTCATTTCATATCTACGAAAACAATAAACATTATCCAATTTTGCATAGTATGGCATACCAGTTAACTAGGAGGTATAAAATTGGGTGAGATTCAAAAAGAAATTTACTGATTTGTGCGAGCAAATAACAAAACCTCTAGTGGAACATATATGGCTTCAAAATATCTTCCTGGACAGAGAATCATCATTCACTTATCTCAAGTAAAAGCATGAGTACATTTAGTTCAGTTTCTAAGTAGTCACCTTTTTGTGATGATGTTAGGGGGCCACGAGGTCCATAGAAGTCTTTTTTTCATTTGTTTGAATAGATGTCTTATTCAGGCAGAACAATTTGTATCCACTATCCACATTGATGATTCCTGAATTGAAAACAGAAGAGAAATGAATAGCATATTAAAAGGACATATAATTCTAAAGAAAAGTAACACTATTTTAATTGACATGTAATTTGAAAAGTAACACTTGCCATTCATTAAACACAATTATTGAACCCAAAGTAGCATTTATCTTCATACCAATGTTATTAATTCATCTCCTCCTAGGTCCACAAAACCTAATTACCTTCACCGTCATGTAGCTTGAATGACAGTAAATATCAGATTCAATATAATTATGACCTGAAACAACATCATTAATTAATTTACGGAAGTTACAGGTGCAAATATTATTTGCTAGAAGATACTAATATAACTGAATTTTACTATTTCAAGTACAAGATTATCGAATTATGTGTATGCATTTGGATATATCCTTTATGTGTCTGCTATAGGGTCGAGTCGAGCAGGAGATCACCCATAAAAATTACATAGAAAAAAAGAATGTAGCAAGGAGAAGAGCCCAGAGGTAAACAAAATACCTAGTTGCCATCCTTCCTCTCTAGTGATAATTCTAAAACATGCATAATGGCATAACAATGATACAAAAACTAAACCACTGCCATACATTTATGACCATCTCTACGTCCAAAAATAGACACTATATTGATACCAATCACATGCAAATCTAATTTGTTCAAAGATACCGATGTACATATATAATCAAATTCTTAACTTGTAGACTTAAGCATACATTTAAATCTAGTTATATATTAGAAGTGCATCAATATTCAAATGATAGGTAGCTGTAGGATAGCGGAATAGACAAATGCATTAAAATTATGGTTTGATTGATTTGAGCATGATTTAAGGGTTTCATACAGATATCCTACAACCTAGAGAAAACTTAAGACAATCACAAAGCTTGGCAAGAATGCAATTAGGGGAAATTAAAGTTAGGGTAAGGGGCTCAATTTTTACATCAAGGCACTAAAAGTTTCGAATTCTACATGAAAGAACACAAAAGTTTTGATTTTTACATAAGGAGCAGTAAAAAAGATTCGAGGGACAGAAACGCTTCATTCTTTACTACAATAAGGCACGAAAAAGTTTCAATTTCTAAGCAGTTAAAAAATATATAATTTTAAATCAGTGAACTAAGAAAGGTTCAAATATAACAACAAGGGATAAACACGTCTCAATTTCCACATAGGGGCAGTGAAAAAGATTGAGTTTTTAAATCATAGGAAAATAAAAGATTCAATTTCAACTACATCAAGGCATACCAAATGTCAAATTTATAAAAAGAGACAGTTTGAAAGATAAGATTTTAATCAATGAAGTAAGAAAGATTCGGAAACTCACATCATGGCACATAAGTTTTGATTTTTACACAAGGAGCGGTGAAAAAGATTCAAGGGACACAAACAGTTCATTTTCTACTACAATAAGGCACACTAAAGTTTCAATCTTTAAGCAGTCAGAAAAATACAATTTTAAATCAATGAACTAAGTTCAAATTTCACAAAAAGGCATAAACACGTTTAAATTTTCACATAGGGGCAGTGAAAAATATTCAATTTTTCCATCAAGGAAACCAAAGATTCAGTTTCAACAACAAGGCATACCAAATGCTAAATTTATAAAGAGAGGCAATCAGAAAGATACGATTTTTACTCAACGAAGTAAAAAAGATTCAAACTCACATCAAGGCACATAAAAGTTTTGATTTTTACATTGAGGAACACAAAAAATTCGATTTCTACTAACTCAAGGCATACAAAAGTTTCAATTTTAACAAAAAGGCAGTCGGAAAGGTGCAATTTTAAATCAATGAACTACAAAAAACTCAAATTTCACAACATGGCATACAAAAGTTTTGACTTTTATATAGGGGAAGTGGCAATTATTCAATCTTGACACTGAGGGATATAATGCTTTCGATTTTCACATAGGGGCAATGAAATAATTGAATTTTTAACACAGGATGACAAAAAAAAAGACATCTTTAGAAAAAACCTCAAAAGTGGACACAAATTTGACAGAGAAAGAGGGGGAGGGAGGGAGGGAGAGAGAGGGGGGAATAATCAAATACATCTAGAGAGACTAAATCAGATATACATTCATGATCATGACATACGTATGTATGCCTATATTTCAAAAGTAGGTTTCAGTGTGTTGTACTTTATCATGTTTAGCTTACTCCGCCAATGTCACGAACAGTTCATTTTCTAGTCATTTTTTGTTTTGTTTACTAGCCTAAAAATCGTGTCATAGACGGGCCTCTATCTTAAAATTTATTTTCATAGTTTATGAACGCAGCTTAAAATTAACAAATGTAGGTCATGACAATTACACTTTTGTCCTTTAACTTAACTTGCATGTAAATCAGTGTGTTGGCTCGGCTTTCAAACTATTAGAAATGCATTTAATTTATTACATTATTATTCTCGGGTCACGCTCAAGAGAGAACCAATGTTTAAAATAGAACCGTAGAACTATTACTCACCGTTAGATTCATTTAGATTTAATGGCTCAGATTAATGTAGAGAATATTTATAAATATCAGGACAATTAGTATAAAATTTATATAAATAAATTATAAGGATAGTGAAGTAATTTTACATAGTTGAATTAATTGAAAATCAATCAAAATATATCAATGATAGTGGATAATACAACAGTTACAACTCAGTTGTATGTATTACCTTAATCATATCATGTCTCCATATATTAAAATCTTTATACGTTCATCTGATATTCATCTTTTTTTTCCTCGATCACAGTGGAGGGTGACAAAGAAACATGTATGAAAATGATTTTTCATATTTTTTTAAGTTTCATGTTTAGTTATGTGTTTTGTTGATTTAAGTTCTGTAGTAAAACACCATTCTTTTACGTATTTTGACAATGTATGTGTTCATCTTACATTGTAAATGTTGAAAATAACGGATCACAGTCTTCTACTCAGCACTTCGTGGAAACTACGAATGAATTTAATGAAGATATTTATGTAGATTTGAACAAGTTCCCTTATGTGTGAATGTGGGGCTAAGATAATACTCAAGAATGGCCCAAATGGTTACTTTATAGGGACTTTTGTTGAACAACACAATCATTCATTAACATCTACCTCAGGAAGATTAGTTCTTGAGATGTAACAGGAAAGTAACTTTGTTTCACCAAAATTTTATTTTTGATCATCAGAAGGCAAATATTGGTTCAGTCAAGTCTCATGGTATACTGAAGAAGATGGTAGGCTCCTATAAAAATGTAGATGCTACTGCAACTGACCTTAAAAACCTTGATCGTGATGTTCGGGCACGTATTGGTAAACATGACGCAGACATCATACTTGATAAACTAAGGTTGAAACGTGAAGTGTCACTATATACTTTTATTGCAGAATTCTGCTGCAGAACATATATATCATTGTATTCTTCAGTTGAAGCATTCCATAATCCATACCAATCTCTCCTATTTTTCCTTTGATATTTGTATTTTTCGCGTAAAATTATCTAAACTATTCAATACATCAACTACAACACTTGTAGAACTTTTACATAAATTAGAATTGTGTTGTAGAACATTAATACGATTAGAATTTCGAAATGGTAACTTTATTCAACTAGAATCCTACTGCAGAACATGTATGTCAGTAAATTATGCTGTAGAACTTTTATATAATTACCAAATGACAATTACCAAATGTTTATTTAAGCTAGTGCTGGTAGAATTCTGTAGGACTTTTTTATTGTTAGAAGTTTGTTGCATTACATTGATATCAATACAATTCTGCAGCAGAACTTTTAGATTATTTGAATTATACTGCAGAACTACAAGTATCCTTGATTCGACTAACTATTTTTTGAAAAATATAATATGGTCTTTGTTCCTGTCACGGGGGTTGATAATCATTGGAGTAATGTTACATTCTCTTCTGCCCTTTTAGAGAATGAATGTCATACAAATGTCGAATGGGCTTTGGGAGCTTTTGATAGATGCATGGATCACCAACGACCATGTGTTATAACGGATTAATGTTTTTCTACAAGAAAAAAGCTCTACGGAATGTTTGGTTATAATTTTACTTTTGATTTAAATTTGGTTATATTATCACATTTTACATGCTTTCTAATTAATTAAAACTTGTACATTTAACTGCACAACTTTCTTCAATTAAATTCTTTATATATTAATATATGTTCTCTATTTTGAACCTATGTATCCCATATCTGAACTAACATCTCTATCATTGCCAACTATTTTTCAAAATTAACTTGAATACTTGTAGGTTCTGCATCAGAACTTTAAGGTTCTGCATCAAAGCCTTAAAGTTCTGCAGCAGAACTTGAATCACAACTTTATGTCCGGTGAACCTTCAATTCAGATGACCTCTAGTATACCATATTTTTCCAAATGAACTTCAATACTCATTCTACCATAACTATGCTTACTCATTTTCGACAACAGATTTTGTAATTACATTGGACTTTATTTCTTAAACTTTTCTTTTTATTCAGATTTTTATCTATTATCCCATTTTACATGCTTTCTACTTTATCAAAACTTGTACATTTAACTTTACTTGTTTCCTTCTTTAAATTCTTTATACAATTGAACCTCTATTATCTCCGCCACTATATCTATGATTCAAAAAATTGAAATTATTACGTGTGTTGGCTAGTCAACCGATCAAGTGAATTAGTTTGAAATAAATTAGCTCGTAGACCAACATAACAAAATTGGTCTTATATATGTATTAAAATATTTAAAAATCAACAAGTTTGTGAACTGGTACAAGAAAATTGATTTTAAAATTAGTAGGCATGTAAATTAATAGTGGTGGACTTACCCAAATAAATCGATTTAAAATATGACTTGTAAGATTATGTTTTTACTAGAAAGATTTCTTTAAAAAAATTTAAGGTTAAACTTTATTGTAAAGTCACTAAATTTCAAATACCTATGATTACCGTACTAATACAACTCCTAATAAATCAAAATATGTATATGTATTTACCGACCGCATGCCAAACTTTTAATTTTTCGACTATTATGGTATAGTACAGATATATCGAATTCCTAAGAACAAAGGTTCAACATAAGAACTTATAAGTTTCGTATCAGAACTTTAGGTTCTCTAATAGAACTTCCATTCAAATGACCTCTACTGTACCACATATTTCCGACTGAGCACAATACTCATTAAACCATAACTATGCTCAATCATTTTCGACAATAAACTTGTAATCACATTGTTCTCTGAGATAATTAGTCATCGTGTCAGAACAATTTTGTTTTTTTTTAATATTTACTCGCTATTGCTGAGATATCTTGTTTCTGAGCAGGCAACAAGGACACCGACAATGCTACAAGCTTTGTGAAAAAAAAACGTGTTGTGATCATGAACTTTTTACCTGTATGGAAACTTTCATTCAGACAATTCATGGAAGATCTAGACATATATTACTTTTTCATTATATTATCTCTTTATTTTATTCGGTAGGTACTCGACGAATAAACTGAGTGAGATACTTGTTTATTTATTTTCGAAAAGCAAAAGAATTGTTGGTGAAGAAAAGTCACAATTTTCGCGATATTTCCAAAGTACGATAATACCATAAGTTCTACAGAGACTGTGATTTTTTTACTTTGTATTATTTTCAATCTTTTCCTCTCTTCTAGGAAAGAAAAGAGAGCATGTATTACAAATATACATGATATTTTACTACCTCATAAGAAATGTAACATATACATTGTTCAAAAAATAAATAATGTCTACTTAAGATCACCAGAATATAATATTTCAGGAAAAGAATGACCAACTTTTGTTAGGATTCTTGAAGTTGCGCAGTGTCATCACAAGTTGTTGTCTTTCACCCTCTACCTCTGCAACGTCAGACTTATTTCGGAATAGCTCTGCTGCATATCCCTCAAATAGTATACTTAATGTTCGACTATGGATTCTTTTGGAAACATGTTGTATGTGTTGAAGTGGAGCCCAATGTTCTGTTAAAGAACCTTATTATAATTCAAAATTAAATTTCTTCAGTAGCGGAATCCAATTCAACTTTCAACGTTCTGCAACAGAACCCAATCCGATATATGAATTCTGTAGAAGAACCAAATTCAATATTTAATATTCTGCAGCAGAATATTGTATTTTTTAGTGTGTTCTACATTTAAAGTAAAAAAAAATACATTTTTGAAGAAAATAATGTATTCTGATACGAAACTAACTGTGGAACCTACTATGCTACTTGACCACACGAAATTCATATTGAAAATTTAAGATATTGCTTATGCAAGACATTGTATTTGCAGAAGAACTCCTTATTTTACAATAGTTTGGGTTGTATTATACAATATAGAGGAATATTTGGCAATGAAATTAAATCAAAATTTTGGTAACAAAATTCTGTTTCCTAGCTGATCCTAGTGCATTGGCTATGCCAAGATTGATACTCCCATTGTAAAAACTTTTCATGCATGAACTCCATCTCCGGTGACTCATGAATCCGGATGTTAATGAATGTCCCAAAATCTCCACTTAGTGACTCACAATCACCCCTTGAAGAATTCTGAAGAAGAACTTTTGCCAATATTGAGGAGTACCTTTCGAGATCAAAAATAAAATTTTGATGAGATAAAGTTACCAAGATTCTGCACAAGAACCCCATGCCACAAAATTTTGGTGAGACAAACTAAGGTTCTTCTGTAGAACCTCGTGCCACAAAATTACATCCCACAACCCTTATTTAGCTCTTCAATTCATTAGTTTGTACCCGTACCCATGACCTGCATACATAATCAGTGATTCCTAATTTTCATATAGCACATGAACGGATATATAATTATACTCACCTTAAGAGAAAATTAAAGTTGCTGATTGTTTCTCCGAAGAAACTTGATGATGTTGATGCTGATGGATGATTTTGTTTCTCCGGAGAAAATCAAAGTTACCGATTCTTAATATAAAGGAGGTTTGAATGATAGTGATGGAGGATTTTGTGAGACATTGTGATAGGTTAGCGTTCGCGTAATAT
>PHNY01294032.1:17171-36175 GCA_003724115.2 Anethum foeniculum | reverse complement strand
CCAAGCTTCTTCATAATTCTTCTGAGGCATGATCTTCTTGATCTTCTTCCAGATGGAATTCTTAGGCTTGACACTGTTTACAGAAAAATACTCCAGTATACTCTTTTGACATTTTTACAGACTTTAGATGTTACAAGTACAAAATACGAACTAAGATTACAATGCAACTTACTCAGGGTTGTCAATTTGACTTAGTCTTGTTAAAGTACAGGCATGTCTTGCACAACACTATTTATAGCATAGTTTTACATATTATTATTTTGAAAATTTTACTCAATCGAAGTAAGTCGGAAAAAATTGCTTACGGAACAAAAGAAATGTACACCAAAAATTTGCAAACATGTTTTGTAGTATTGTGAACATGCCTCCTTGAACTACTTTTTAAGAAATTTGTGTTCGTCAGTCATTATCGAACCTAAAAAACATAGTTGTACCTATTAGTATTTTGAAATTTTTGGCTCGTATAGAAGTAAGTCATAAATACTTGCATACTAAACAAAAATAACGAAATTAAATATGTGCAAACATGTTTTATAATATCGTGAACATGCCTCCACGAATTACTATTTACGAAATTTGTGTTCGCCGTCCATTTTCGGACCTCAAACTAACATAGTTGCAAATATTATTATTCCGATTTTTAACCTAGTATCGAAGTACAACAAAAATATGTTAATATCCAAATGAAATAAAAATACATTAATTGCTTTAAAACATATTTTTTTTATCCACCAAACATGATACTTACCATATTATAATATCATTAAAAACATTAATAAGTAAATTAAAGGGCTAAAAATCAATCCCAACTATAAACTTCATTCTATATGGCATTTATACTAGGGTTTAGTATAAACTCCATACCTAATGGTGTTTATACTTGTTAGAAATTAAAGGCAACCCAATTGTAATAGAAATGCAAATATGAATGACCTTATACCAGTTTTGCAACATGAATGTATTTCTATAATACAAATATATCGGAGCCTCTTAACAGTGAACACCCATGTTTTCTAGTTTTCCAAATACTCAAACTGTTTTTGCATTTGTAAAGGAAAATTAGAAAATATCATTTATATATTTTTTAGAGTTTTCAGAAATCTAGTTATAAATTGGAAAATCGTGTTTAACTTTTTTTTTCTTTTCAAGAAAATAACTATTTTAAACATATTTTCATATTTTTCTATTTCTTTAGATAATTTTTCAAAAAATAGGTGAAGTAAACGACCTCAAATATATCAATTTTTTATTTTTAAGTATCTAAATCCTCATCCCTTTAATATATAAATCTTGAAGGCTAATCCCACGTAATTTTACTTTGATACCCTCATAAATACTTCCGTAATACCAATTTGGACACTGCAAGCTGTACTTAATCATTTGTTTGTTCTTACCTTATAATGCCCCTAACAAAATATTAATACCGGTGTTCCCAGTTCAATCTACTCAATTATACGTTATCCTAGTTGTTTCTGTTGTGTGCCCAAATTGAGCTCTCGTTCCTCCCGGTTTTTCCTTGCTTTATTACTTTCATCTTTTCCTGGCACAATAATCAAGGTTCCCGTACTCGGATTTGATGGAAGAGGATGCTGTATGTATTCAAATTTCAAATTTGAATACCAAACTTTTAATCCCCCTTTTAAGCGTTGTTGAACTTCACTTCTCTTCTTACGACTCTTTATTCTGGTATGCTCTTCAATTTGCTCATCAATTTTATTATTGAAAGGAATTGAAGCTTTTGAATTAATTGTTTTGATCTAGTGGTCATATGTAATAACATAAATGGTTCTCAGACATAAATACGGCCGTGTTTAATGTTTATTTGTCTAATTTTCTGATTCATAAATGATAGGTTCCTCATTTATGAGTTTTGGCTTTTATAAATTTCTGCAAGCATCATAAATTTGAGCTTATTAATTGTAATAAATGTCAATCTGTAATCCTTATGCCTTAACTCTTAATAATTGCAAAATTAATCCAAAATCTACCTTGGATTTATGTCTAATGTGTACATACTTCTCTGTTTCTTCAGGCTAGAATGGATGATGTTAGCAATAAAAGACGTAAATCGAATTATATTCTTCAAAGAGTTTATAAGTTTGATTTTTTTTACCCGCATATCTATTATCTTTGAAATGTACATTTACTTTTGCTAATATTATATGTAGTTGATTATGAAACAATCTTGACGAAAGAGTATGTACACCCTCCGAAAGACAGTACAACAATACGTCAAACCATTGATGAATGCAAGTTTGAGTTGAATTTTTGATACATGAATATGGTAGTATGGATTATTAATATTTAATAATCTGCAATAACTGCAGATTACAATGAACATGGTAGTGCAAATGAACGAATGACAACTTCGGATAACATCATGTCTTTTATATGTTTGCTTTATTCAAACGTCAATGGGCTTTTGAATGTTAAACTGACTATTGTTATTTCGTTATGTAGTAGGCATAAGCAAATGTAGCAAACCAATGTCAAACAAATGGCGCAAAAAGTGTACTTTTACGCTAAAACAGAGAACTGTTATATCTCAAATCAATCCAACTACATCAAATGGTAATATGGGATTCTATTACAGCTTATCTACAAAGTGGAGTAATACACATGTTAGATTGATATGATGATGACTATATTTATAGGGGGAAATGGACATCACTTTCAATTTCCCAGGACAACCACACCATTGACCCCATTATCAACCAATTTCAACACTCTGGGCAAGAGTCCTTTATCAGATAACCCAGATTTCAGAAGCAACTCTCCCGGTTTGGTAACAACACACTTTAGTAGGAAGCATGCTGAATTTATACCCCGCAAGTTTTTCTTTTTTGACCAAACTCATACTACAGTTGTTAGGTTGTAATAAGTTTGAAACTCATTCTACTTATGTGTTATTGCAGGTAAAACAAATGACCTGCTCAAAGAAAATTTGCCACCTCAAACAACAAGTAAAACCTGTGTTACCTGCAAGCAATTGTTGTAAGATTTCTACAAGAACATTAAACAAACCCTATACATTTGTAACCTTATCTTACTGATAAATGTAACGATGGTTTAGTTGGAAAGAGTATATGCAGCAGAAAGCCAAGTACCCCAATGGACTATTATTATACGGCAAATGCAAGAATTAATGCGTTCAACAATTTCAAGCCTTTATTGCAGACATTTAGAAATTCGAAAAAGTTTAAAGATAAACCGGCAACAGATGCGGGGAATGACTGTAACCACTCTTTACATGATCATGTAGTTCATTATATATACTATATATTTTCTGTACAAACAATTCATATTGTCCTTTTGAAAGAGGTATAAATACCAAGCCAATGCCGTTCAGAATCACAGTGAGATCTCGTGCAAGTGGAGCATTACATCATCCATGCACACCACCATTGAAAGCCAAAAATATTTGTAAGTCTACAAAATTAAAAAGTTAATATGTTATGGGTTAGGTGTGCATATAGTTGGATCTTAAATTTTCACTTTGTACAGCAGTAAACGCTACAACGGGAGAACGGTATGTTGACATGGAAAGTAGTCGTGGGACATTCGTGGACAAAGGGAAGAAGCCTATTGAAATTCAACCCAATTGTACCGGTGGATACACCTACTTTTTTGTTTACAGTCCAATTGTACTTAAAAAAGTAATCACATACAATTAATGGTGGTTACGTGTCCTGGAAGAAGTAGGCAATATGTCTAATTTTGAAAGTAATGAGAGTGAGGTGTTCTCCGAAAAAGGTAAAATTGCTTTAGTTGTTTCATGTAAATATCTTTTTGTTACTTAATTTTTTTTACGCAGAAGAATTTGGAGGAATTCATATTTAAAACATACGAAGATAGCTCCGATATAGTTAGGTGTCCACCACGTAAAATTGATTATAATGAGAATGAGTGCGAAGATCTAACCTATAATCTGAACACTGACAATGGTAAGCGTGGTCTAATGTTTACGAAACTGTTAAAAAATTATTATTATTAAGACGTCACGGGGGTATTCACCACTCATCAATCAGTTTCAGAATTTTCATATTTTACGGGAGTGCAGAGTGATCAGTATGATGAGGAGTCAGAGGAAGGTAAATAGTTTTGAGTATATTTGTTTTTAAACTTTCGACCCTGTAATTTGTAAGCTCACCGTCACTGTAATGCCATAAAATTGTTGCAGAGTTCCCTGAAGATGTTAATACTGTCTCATATGAAGAGACTACCAGTCCTGAAGGAGGTAAGCTATCTCCCATAGTAATCTATGGTATTTCAATCCCGTTGATTTTAATTTGCCCCTAAGACGTATTGAGTGAACTGTTAAACTAAGAAAACACATTGTGCTATGCAGTTATTAAAGAGTATGCTACACTAGGCCCTCCAAATGTGAAGTGTAGCAAGTGTGAAGCTTGGATGTGGAAGGAAGAACGTGTAAATAAGAGTGTAATTCGTGGCACCCCTGTGTTTTCCCTATGATGTGCTAAGGGTCAGATTAAACTGCCCAAAGAGAAGCCAACTCCTTATTTCATTTGGCAGCTTCTTAATGCCAAATCAAAAGGTCAGAGATTTAAGGATGGTATGCGGTTGTACAATAGTATTTTTTCCTTCACGTCAACAGGTGGGAAAGTAGATAATTCTATCAATATGGAGGGGCACCTTATATATATCGGCTAAATGGATAGAATCACCATTTGTTTGGTTCCTTAATACCACCGGAAGGGGAAAATCCCAAATTTTGTAAGTTATATATATATATATATATATATATATATGATACGGAAAATGAAATTATTAATCGTCTAAGATGGATTAATGTTGATGGTGGGGATCGAGTAGATGTTGAAATTATTGAAGGTTTATCAGCAATGTTAGATGAAACCAATGAGTTAGTGAAAGAATTTCGTACTGCACGTGACCGATTTGAGAAAGATGGTGTCCAAGATCTATAAATTAAACTCAAGGTTTGTAGATCCGAAAGTTGTCGTGAGAATCATGTTGGTCCGTCTGATGAATTAGCTGGTATTATGGTTGGGGACATAGATGACACTGATGGTTCTCGGGATATAATAATAGATTCTCACATTAAAGGTTTGGAGAGAATAAGTGACATTCATCCTAAGCTTATGGCGTTACATTACCCTCTATTATTTTCTGGGTTTCATAAGAAGATTCCATTTGGAAAGGTTGATGATAAATCTGGGAAAAAAGAGAGATGATTTCAATGAAAGAATATTATTCCTACAAATATCAAGTTCGCAGAAACGAAGGTAATGTTCTCTTTTTTAAGTTGTCAATCAACTGTACTAGCATTTAAAAAGGTGGACCTTTTTTTCACATTATTATGTACCTAATCCCTCTTTGTTTACAGCAATTACTCCATGTTTGGGTAGTCGACTGTACCAACAGTATGTGGTAGACGCATTCTCCACTATTGAGCAAGCACGTTTGTGGTGGTTTCGTACGAACCAAACAACATTACGTTCTGAGGTCTACACTAACATCAAACGGAGTTTAAACGCGGGTACTTCTGATACAGCGAACATGGATAAAGGTTTTATTCTTCTAGCTGGATTTGTAGGATCACGAAGATACATGCAGCAAAACTTTCAAGATGCCCTAGCTGTTTGTCGGCATATAGGACATCCCGACATTTTCCTTACAATGACCAACAATCCTTTATGGGATGAAGTGATCCAAATGATGAAACTGCTACCGCATTGCTTACCACAAAATTCTCCCAATGTTATAACACGTGTGTTTAGACTAAAACTTGACTAACTGATTAATGAAATAAAGAAAAAAAACTATTTTGGAACTTACCTTGGAGGTAATCTGAATAACTATTATAAATGTTATTCTGGTAATATTAATGGAAATTTTTACTGAAATTGAATAAGTTGTAACAGTTATGTATGTAGTAGAGTTCCAGAAACGAGGTCTCCCCCATGTGCACATGCTAATTTGGTTGGATGTGGCTTGAAAGTTGAACCTTCAAGCAAATGTTGACAAGTTTGTTAGTGCTGAAATCCCGAATCCCAAAACAGATCTGGTGGGTTACGCGACTGTAATACTTTCATGGTTCATGGCCCATGTGGTCAAGAATTCCCTAAATCTCCCTACATGAAGCAATTTAAATGTACCAGACATTTCCCGAAAAATTAAGTTGCTTACAAACAACAAACTCCCTAAGTAATGCTACATTACTACTTACATGTATATGTAACGTAGGTTCATGTTTGAGCTCTCATTTCAATCAATTTTGCAGGTATTGTAACTCAACAACCTTTGACCAGTCAAGTTTTTCAATCTATAAAAGACGGCAAACCAACATTACTGTTAAAAAAGGAAAAGCAAATCTAGACAATCAATGGGTTGTCCCTTACAACCGTGATTTACTGGTGAAATACCAATGTCATATCAATGTGGAGATTTGTGCTCATGCCTGGAGTCTTAAATACCTCTTCAAATACTGCCTTAAAGGCCATGACTGAGCTACGGTGGAAATTAGAGGAAAGAAAAGATGATCCAACAATGGAGAGGCCCTTGATGTAGCGGAAGATAAGATTTAATCATTTTTTGATGGAAGATACATATGTGGATGTGAAGCCGCATTCCGCATCTTTGGATTCAATATACGTTATAGATCTTTAAGGGTTCAACGACTTTCTTTTCATTTGGAGGGAAATAAATATTGTACCTTCCACGCAAATTAATCACTACCAAAGTCGCAGAACAAGAAAAAGAGAAACTCACACAGTTAGAAGCTTTCTCTCTTCTTAATGCAACTAATTGTCATGCCAAGAAATATCTGTACAATGATATACCACAGCATTACGTATGGAATGATGCTGAACGGATCTGGAATCTAAGGAAGCGTGGCAAAAAAAATAGGTAGGCTGTCTTACACGCATTACAGTGCTGGGGAATTATGGTTTCTAATGCTTTTGTTAACCAAGGTCCGGGGACCTACATCATTTGAGTCTTTAAAGACAGTCAATGAAAAAACAGTTGACACCATTCAAGAAGGCTGTAAGGAGTATGGGCTTCTTGACGACGACAATGAATGGCATCAAGTTTTAACTCAGTGCTCTGAAAGTGGATTCCCACCACAGATTAGGCAGTTGTTCTTCCACATAATGGTGAACTGCAAAGTGTCAGACATGCAGGAGTTATGGAACAAACATTGGACAAACATGGTGGATGACATATTGCTCAAGCAACGGGAACTGACCAGCAATCCATATTTGATGCTAAATGAAAAACAACAACAATATTATGCTCTTGCAGGTATTCCCATCACAAATCATTTTATTTAGAGATTTAAAGTATGAGTCAACGTAATTGAGAACAGAAAATAGGCCTAACCATTTATGTTGATGCAATAATCAGAAATTCACACATTATTGAAGAGCAATGGGAAATCGCTGAAAGACTACAGTCAGATGCCTCAACCTCCCAGTTCTTATGTGGACTGTAATGTGAACAATTTGATCATTGAGGAAACAAATTACGACATTAATGAAATGGAGAAGAAATTCCAACTGCTGTTTTCCAGCTGCAACAAAGAGCAATTGCAATTGTACCATTATGTAATTGAATCTGTAAAAAAAATGAAGGGGGGTGTTCTTTATTTACGGCAGTGGGGGTTGTGGAAAAATGTACTTGTGGCGTACATTTATTTCCAAGTTCAGGTCAGAGCGGAAAATTGTGTTGCCAGTTGCGTCATCAGGAATTGCCGCCACTTTAATGTCAGGTGGGCGTACGACACATTTAAGGTTTAAAATTCCAATTGTTATTGATGAATATTCCATGTGTTCCATATCTTATACATCTGACATAGCAGAATTGATTAAGAGAACAAACTTGATCATATGGGACGAAGTTCCTATCCAGCATCGATACGCCTTTGGGTGTCTTGATCATTCATTAAAGCATATTATGAAGGCAGTAGATCCAAAAAGATTTCGAATGCCATTTGGAGGTATTAAAATTGTTTTAGGCGGTGACTTCCGTCAAATACTTCCACTCATTCCAAGAGCATCAAGGGGTGAGGTTGTTGCAGAGTCAATTACAAGATCAAAGTTGTGGAAAATAGTTAAGGTATTTAAGCTGTTGCACAATATGCGACTAAACAAAGGGAAAAATCCTGACGAAGTAAAAGCTTTGTCAGATTTTGCAGAGTGGGTACTGCAGGCTGGTGATGGCAAGGTTGGGCCTGCAGCTCACATGAACCGTGACGTTGAAAACGATATTGCCATACCTGAAAATTTCTGCCACCTAAACTCAACAAACTCGGTTGATGAAATGATTGAAAGTGTTTTAGGTCCAAAAGGTACATATAAAGGGGGGTGAATGTATGTTCTTCGTTTTTCGAATGAGATGCAGCGGAAAATAAAACTCAAAAATGAAAGTATACAAACATAGAGAGATCCGGGGTTAAATTCTTTATTAAGAAAATAAACCTTGAAGGTTTTGCTTACACAGTCAAATACAAATGATTCAAAAAAATGAAGTAAACACTACAATGGATATAAGCTTCAACTACAAGTGTTTATCCTATCACTCTAAAAAGTCATAGCTCGTATCAATGATTAAATAATAAGAGCAAAGAGAATATAGCTTTTGATTGTTACAATAATTGTGTAAGACTTTAAACGGTGTGTAGAAAATTGGGCATGATCTCTCCTTGTCAAATCAATGAAAATAAAGAGCTGATTTCCAAAAGCAAGAGCTTCGCCTTCAATACGTAGAGAGAGAGAGAGAGAGATACAATTCCAATCTGCATATATTTGATTATATTGGGTAGGTAGCTTGGAGAGAGGAAAAAGGAGACGTGGCAAGCTTATGTCCAAGTATTTTGAATTAACAGATTCCAATTTGTACTTTGTTGCGCCTGAAATGTCTCTGTAGCTTTAATACTTGTATAAACATTAAAGTATGGAATGGTGGCGTCTAGAGTGACATTCCAAGCCTTAGAAACTTTAGTGAAGACATCTTGTGGCGCCAAGAATAAGGCCTTATATAGTAGTGGCGCCAAGAATGCTTGTATAGGACATTTAACTTGAATTCTTCTAAGTACTAAGTTAGACGGCGCCTATAATCAATGTATAAGCTCAAGTGGCGCCTACAAGGAGCTTGTAGCTTCATTTTGACACTAAGTCAAGCCCCTGTTGCACCTAGAGTGAAGCACAATCCCTAAGTTACGCCTAGAGCCATAAGAAGTGCATTTTTGACTTTGTTTTTTCATTCTTTACTTCATAGTGGCGCCTACTAGTGCAACCAAGTGACTTATGACTAAGTTTTTGATGCACTAATATGTAGGTGGCACCTACTATGGCCTTGTACATTCCTAGTGGCATCAACACCTTACAATAGTCCATTTTGACTTAGTTTCTGGAGGCCTTGTCCACTAAAAAGCTGTTCTGTCTTCTCGTTTTCTCCTCGAGTCTTCGTACAAACCATTATGCAATCTTCTTAGGTACAAACACTCACTTGACAATCATTCTAATGATGATCCATAGTTTCTCTTCACGGATCACTGACGCCTAGTGCAATTGGTCTTGTTCACAGACGACTAGCTCCGCTCTCAGGCCTTCGTATCATGAATTCTTCAAAACATTGTCAGGTCTTCTACCATATATAAACAACTTCAATTAGAATCATTTAGGTCTTCACACTAATCATACTAACTGCTACAAATGACTTCAACCTTATTACACAGTTGCCTAAACATGTTAATGAACTTCAAATGGTCTTCTGTTGACGCCTTCTTCACTGCAGCTGCTAGATCTTTGTGTATATACCATGACTTCAATCTGTACTGATTCTTAGTGGAACATGGTATTATTTTCAAGTCCTTTTTCTATGTTGAGTTATCCAAACCAGTATTGTTGAGATAACATATCCAGTTTCAATCTTGCTCAACAAAGTGCTTTTCCTAATTTCATGAGGAATTTCCAGGATGCAGATTATTTGAGTGCTAGAGCAATATTAACACCCACCAACTTAACAGTTGGCAAAGTTAATAGTGTTATTGTTGATAAAATTCTAGAGGAGATGTCTTCTTACTTTTCTGTCGACACTGCAGAATATTATCTCGATTCACAGTCTGACCAGTTGGTATCTTTCCCACCAGAATACATAAACTCCACTAACATTCCTGGATTTCCTCTTCATGAATTAAAGCTAAACGTTGGGGTGGTTGTAATGTTGATGTGCAACCTTAATCAGACACTTGGACTGTGTAATGGGACTAGAATGATGGTTATAAAGTGCCTACAACATTACGTCAAGTGTGAGGTAATTGTTGGACAGTACAAGGGATTCATCCCAAGAATGGAAGTGGCTCCAACGGAAACAAGGTTGTCTTTCAAACTGTGCAGAAAGCAAATGCCTCCCCAAGTATGCTATGTGATGATAATAAACAAAGCCCATGGTCAGTCTCTAAAACAAGTTGCCTTATATCTACCTAACGGAGTGTTCACTCGTGGACAGTTGTACATGGTTGTAAGTCGCGTAACTTCACCGCATATTACAACACCTACATATTACATTGTTAATCATTCAGTATCAATGTTCAACATTTAGTTCATAGGTTATGACAATGTTGATCATATTTCTTGATAATGAAAAATATTTTGTATGTATTAAGTACTTGATGCATAACCTGAAGTCATCTTTCAGTATTGTAGTAAGTTAAGATGTGTAGTGATTTAAAAATTTTAAGCATGCAGTAACCAAGTCCCTGAAAATGTATAATTATCCTTTAACGTTACCATGATAAGGATGATATTCCCCCAAACAATACATTTTGACCACAAGAAGTCATGTGTAACTAAATATCTTTTTAGTACCCACAATTGAATATTTAGTGCACTTTGTAAAGAGATGATAAAATATTGTGAACAAGTACAATAATTGACCTGTTACTTAAGAACTGTGCCAGCTTTTATAGATCTAATTTACAAAAGTTATTAGGTTAATCAAAGAAGGAAACTACCAATTTCAATAATGGAGCAAGGTATGAATTTCAAACAAAGTTTCCTAAATCGATTTCCTCCTCTTTCCACATATATGTTAAACTGACAGTTAAGTTATTACACATGACTCCTCTGTCCATATATAACAGGTTCAGGTATTATAAAAATGGCTTTCTACAAATTTGACAGTTTGCAATTCCTAGAGGATTCCAAAAATTAGTGGAGCATCAGAGTTAGAGCACAAAGTATTTGGAAGGGAATCAATAGACAAACCAGAGAGTTTAAAGGTTATAATATCATTTTTTGCGATGACTATATAAGTTCAATTGAAACACTTGGCCAAATAATTATGTTTTAGTAAAATGAAAGGGAGAATATAATTTGACAGAATTACAAACATATTTAAAAAATGTAGAGTACAAGGATACATGCGTTTATAATTGCAACAATAGTCCACAAATTTGAAGGAATTTTGAATGAAGCTCAAATTTACATTGTACAAATGTTCAAGGTGAGAACGTACAATGGTGATGAGACTAACAGACCTATCAGTAATAAAAGGCATATCTATTTTACCAATGAAACGCAAATGGAGAAAGATGACACACCTGGATTTGAAATTCCAAATTACGAATTTGATTTCTATAATCTGGACCAGTATGAGGTCATAAAAAATGACAACAGATTTCTAACAGGTGCATTCCATAGTTAATCGTTTAAGTACTGCCTCATTCTAACTTAATGTTCCTACTGTGACATTAAACGACAACTATATACTTTATTGTAGATGTGGTTACATTAAACGACAACTATATACTTTATTGTAGATGTGGTTGGTATGATAGAGGATGTACATCCAAGAGCATCTTGCACCAAAGATGGTGTGGAAAAATCACATTTGGCACTGACCATAACTGATGGAAGGTATGTTAATTCCTTACTTACATTTTCATTGAATCATTTTTCAATAATTTGATGCATAACCGAACAATCTCACATACATGAATACATACGTAGGACCAGTATCAATGTTATTTTCTTCAATCAGTATGATGACTCTTTTCTACAAGAATATGTAAATATTCAAGAAAGACCAGTTATCATTATTATAGCATGTGGAAGAGTCAGTAAATGAAAAAGTAATAAAATTATCACTTTGCTCATAAATTGGCATATGCTATCAACACTTCCCTTACAAAGATGATTTTTTGTAGATGTACTATATATAACAAACTTCCCTGCAACAAGAGTATACTTAAATGTGAACCACTCTGTGGTCAATGGAAAGAGGCTAAGGTATCTTTTAATTAAAATTTGTTTTCATCACTAAAACTAATAGTTATTTTAATGTTTTCTCACTGCTTAATTACAAATATGTTAGACATGCCAAGCCAGATTTTTATTTAATGAACATAGAGGACGAAAACGATTCGACAGAGTTACCGGTTATGAAAGTGAGCGAGCTAGGAAAGTTGAACAAGACTTATATTATGGTAAGGCTTATATTAAAGTGATATGTATGCAGATAAGATATGTGAAAATATAAATAATTGAGTATATCTTGTAGAAAAAGGTAGTTTGCTAAGTCACAGTCAAAAAATTCGATGAAAAAATGAATTGGTACACTCCTTTCTACATCCAATATGAGCAAGATCTCAAGTTGGTGGATGAGATTTATAATTGTTGCGGACAGACTTATCCTTACCCGGATATAAGGTTTGGACAACATTTTGGTCTCTTTCTACTATTTTGTGTAATAGTAAAACAATGAGGTCCTTATTGACTGTCAATTGCCAACACAGGTTTTGTTTATACGCGTTATGAAGTAATCAGAGTGGATGTATCCCAATTGTTTGGCCAGATGATGAAATAACTTGATTGTTGGGTAAAACTGTATACCAAGGGGAGGCAGAGCATACCAAGATTATTTCCTTTTCTTACTGTATAATACAATGTCTAAACTTAAAAAAAGGTTACTAACCACAGTGAATCTATTAGGTGATTGGTGTTAAAGTCATTCCCCAAATTCTGAAAAGCCTTGAGAAGAAAAACTACAACATTACAATTGATGTCACAGAAAAAATGTTAAAGAAGGCTCCAAGGTTTCCAACGCCTCTCACATTTCACAACCTCTTGAGATTTCAGACAATCATTCACCACCTCAGAAACAACCTGTTACACTGGAACAAACACAAATGACAAATGTAAGTACTACATTATGCTAATAGTTTAAAAAAATAAACTATAATTTGGTTCATTCACATTACAGGTAATAGATAAACAAACTTCAGGCATGGACATCAGCCCCGCAACAGTCGTATCAACTAATTGTAGTAGACCAAGGTTTCAGGTTGAAGCGCTGCAATATAATCTGGAGGGTTCTAATAAACCACAAAAATTTAAGAACATTAAAATTGAAAAGGTAATGAAATGTGTTTTTTTTTAAGTTGAGCACCATGGACTACATCTGTATTCCAATGTAGATGATGCCAAGTTCTAATGTATTCTTTTGCTCCCAAATGTTGCAGCCTTGATGCCATATTCCACTGAAGGACAACCCAAAAAAAACCCAAAAAGCGTTTCGGAGTTGTATCAGTCCTCCATTTTTTGAATTAATACAGACTTAATCTAGCGTTGTAATATTTATTTTGCCAATGTAACATACACATTTTAATATGCGATGTTGATTTAAATCAAGCCTTTCTCCACCTTATCATATGAAAGTCCATAATAAATTATTTCCAAGAACAAAAATTTGGCCTTGTCAGAAAAGAATGATATACAGCAAAGTACTCCAAACATACAGCAAAGTAAATGAGGAAGAACAAGTTAAAAGGTGTATTAATTACAACCAACAACCTATGAAATTGGTACAAGCCAGACATACCAAAATTTAAGCATCTAAACTAACTAACAAGGACAAACATTGAATTCATGTACTTACCACAACTATAGACTACAAACAAACTCGCTTTTAGTTATTTCTAGGAAAACACAATTGCTTAAACCCAAATTGACAATGTCAACTAAGGATTTTGAATCATTAAGAAATGTTCACAAGGGAAGAAACGAAAGGAAAATTAAAGTAAGGGTCATAAGAGAATAGCGAGGGGTAACTAACAGTGTTATTGTATTCAAAGCTTGCAATTACCTATTGCTTGATAACAAGGTACATCTCTTAATTTTCATTGTCTTTAAATAATTAGAGACATCATTTTGAAAAGATAATTAAGACAACAAATCACAGAATTGTAGGATGTAGGCGTTTGTACCAGCAGCTTGGGTAGAAAAAATATCTAGACTTATTGTGGAGGGAAATGTGTACTTCATTAAAAAATTTCAGGTGAAAGACTATACAGAGAGTGACAAGTACCGGCCAGTGCGAATGGACAAACAAATCATTTTCACGGCTGACACTAAAGTGAAAGAACTGGATGAAAGTTTGATTTTTATACCCAAAAACAACTTCAATTTGTTTGGATATGGAGAACTCAAAGCAATGACCAAGCAAGTTCTTTATCTTACAGGTTATACCACTAATCTTTCCTTTATCTTTCTCAATTATATGACAAGTTATATTAATGTCCCCTGTTTATCAGATGTCATAGGCATAATTGAGAAAGTACCTACTATTAGCAGAGTGCCGAACAAACAAGTTAAAATTAATTTCAAGATAACTGATGGGAGGTAAATGTCTCAGACAAGTAAATGTTTACAAGCTTTTGTTACCTACACTTTTGTCTTACTTACTCTCAAATATGTAGGAAAAGAATAAATGTTACTTTCTGGAGTACTTTTGCTGAAGAATTTGATGAAGTGGTTCACGAAAACTGGGAAGAACCAATTATAATCATCATTTCAAGTGGAAGAATTACTAGATGGAATGGTAATCTATGTACTAAATTTTTTAATCTTCATAAGTTAAAAATTATATCATTCATAATTATGTCATTTCTCAGACCAAGTGGATACTTGCAACTACTCCCCAACTAGATTATACCTAAACTATGATCATCACAGTGGTAACAAATTGCGAAAAATGTAAGCAATTATTTTAACAAATAATTCAACATAATTGTTAAACATAATGTTAATAATCCTGTCTCTTCTTAAGTAGGATGAGAGATCCAAACATCTTGATCCAACAGTTTGCACGAAGGAAGAAACCAATTAGACTTCGTACCATTGATGAAATTAAAAATTTGACTATGGAGTATTGTAATAAAGAGGTTGTCTGCAAAGCCACAATAAAATTAGTTGACCAGACGAATAATTGGAAAACAGATATCTACAGCTCTTGCTACTCTGGGACGGAGTTCTTAAACAATAAGTTCTTCTCCCAGATATGTAACAAAAAAGTGGCACAAACTTTGAAAAGGTATATCAATAAATAGAAATACTACCAGCCCACAGGTTATTAAAAATTTTGAAGAAACATCATGTTTTTAATGTGAAACGCAGGTTCAACATATCTACGGTGGTACAGGACGCAACTGGTGGTCTACAAATTATCCTAAAAGACCAAGAGATATGGATCCTAATTGGGAAGGGGGTGGAAGATGTTGAACCTGAGGTACCTAATATATCAACACTTAAATCCAAATTTTACTCATTGATGTCACTGTAATACTCTCATATTGTTAGGATAATTCATTCCCAAAAGAAGTGAAAACGCTTCAAGGGAAAGACTACACATTCAAGTTACTAATCCTGCAGGAAAACATTAACAAGTCCAATGTTGATTACCTTGCAAGTGGAATAATACCTGGCTAGGAATATAAACATGTAGTAGAACATGAAAGCCAAACAATGCAAACGACACAAAGCTACAACGCAGGCGATTTTGGTTACATTTTCTATCGTAGAACATGAACATGAAAATTATATAATGCTGTAACATATTGTATTTGATACAGGAAACTGGATCTTCTTACCACCTTGATGAGATATCTCAACTGAACTACGCTTCTAAATGAAAAACTAAGACTGAATTCACCTGAGGTTAATACTCAGTCATATTCATAGTATTATAATCCTTCAATATTTGGAAATGATATTAACTGTATGTTGATTTTACCATTATACACTCTTGCAGATTAACTTTTGGCACCACAGGGGTTGCTACATGAGTACAAGGAACATTTTGAGTTGTACCAAATTGGGGCCTCTTATATATGTTATGTAATGTAATGCTACAAAATTATATAATGTAATGCTACCAATATTTATATTACCCTACAAATCGAAATCAAGAACAAAGTATTGACATAGAATTTGCCTATGTATATCAAGAAAATTAGTATAGCAAAAAATCTTAAAACTGGACATATTTTATAAGTAATATAATTATGGTTTTCATATGAAATACCTATAATTCTGGATAATTAGAGTGCCTGAACAAAATCATGGAAGGGTTCTAACATTGAAAACAAATCATTACTTAATCCGGACAACTATAAAAGTACTTCAAATTACATAGTCTAACCAAAAGATGACATGAAGAACATTAAAGTTCACACCTGACACCACAGTGAAAATAAAATATCTGTGGTGTACCAAAATGTTCACACCGATAACAGAGTTGGTAACAAACTGGGTAACTACACAGTTTCAACAACTTTCTTCAACACTCGCACGTTAAAGTTATGAATACTGTTATCCCGCCACTCAAAAATACAAGTATCACCAATACCAAGCTACAAATCTTGCCTAAAAATGCACCACCTTTCATTAACGGTAGTTCTTTTCCAATCACACTCGTGACGAATTTGCAGCTTCCAACAACGAGCCGCTACGTAGACACTTATATAATTACATAATCAGTCTTTAATCATTGCTTACAAAGCTTTTTAAATTCAACTGGTATGTCCTATACAAAAAAAATATATATAACAAACTATAATTTATATCAACAGTTATCTTCGAATACAACAAATATACTAATCACGGCATACTATAAGTAAAAAAGAATACAAACTCACTAACGGAAATAAATTATCTATATTCCTTAACTTACCACACCATGCTCATGGGGTAAAAGGTGGAAGTGCTGGATAACAAAATGAAACGCAGTGCCACTCCTGCCATTCTCTGAAACATATCATTCGACAAATAACAAATAATATGTAAAAAAAAGTGTATAAAAGGGATTCAATAATTATATACGTATCATTGGAAGGACAAGGTGTGTACCGGATGAAGGCACAATTGGAGAAAGAGGACTTCAATATGTGACTTATCAATGGCAGTAATGGTAAATTTGTCACGGCCATCGAACGTAAAAACCAACATATGGAATCCTTTCAAGTCAGAAACATTTAACATATTGCATAGATTCTTCAGCCCACTAAGTTCACTATTACTTGCTGAAAAATTACCAACTGATAACTACTGCTAATGACAAACTCTACTCTTCGAGTAATAAGAGCACCAACATGATCAACAAATTCATATGGTACACCCTAACAAAAATGTTTTACTTTCAAATTTAGCTTTCAAATAATCAAAGATATTGAAACAAATAAAAAAAAACAAGCTCCAATGAACTCACAACAGAATCAATGACTTTGCCACCCCATGAAAGATTTCGAACAAATGTCCACCCACCATCATAAATGGAATCTAAAAAACAAATATTTCAAAAACTACTCACAAACAATGACTTGCAGAAATCTTTAAGAAATTTTAAAAAGGATTCAGTTCATTTCATACCATTAGATGGCCTACAAGTTTGCAGATGATGGACTATTATAGGATACAAAATCTCAGAGTGATAGAGTTCGAGTATACATACTTTCATATCGAATTCACCAGCATATTTGAAAACCAAAGTCTGACGAAGCCTTATACGAAAATCCTCAAAAAATTCACGCAAAACCTTAAACTGCTGATTCACTTTATCAAAATCTATCCAAATTGCATAACCATTACACGCACATTGACCCTAAGAGTAGCGGGGATACGTGAACTGTATTTTACACTAAAGGAAGAGGAACCCGCTGCAAAAATAATTTATCCTTAGTCAAACCAATAAATCATAATTATTTACTTATTGAATTATACGACAGTTTGTTATGCTAACCATTCCATTCGAAAAACACTCGGATATTCGCGACCTCTTTGCAAATTTGGGAGAATTTTCCATAACTTCAACACTTTCCTTAATTTAAAGTACACAAATTAGTGCATGCAAAAATATATTAACAAAAATTGGGAATCTACCAAATTAAAAAATCGATTTAAGAATGGAGAACGACTTACAGTTCTCGATCGACTTACAGTTCTCGATCGAATGTGTTTGTGAAGGACAAAGAAACGCCAACAGCTATTACAGGATCAAAGGGGGAGCTTTATAACTAAGAGAGTTAAACTAAGAGAGTTATATAACAAAATTAAACTAAGAGACTAAAGTACTTGGAAGATAACAGTTACAAAGTTAAAGCCTTAGCATTTATAAAAGTCAAAAAAGATTAGACAATCAAATTAAAACACATATACAATACAGTATGTACTCTAATGCAGACCACCAAACTACTACTCTAACACATTAACATCTCTATTAAGAATAACAAGCATAATAAAATTAATGCCAAAAAAAATTATATGATTTTAGTTAAAATGTCGAATAAAAAGTTCGCAGAGTATATTCATTGGCCCAATAACAAAAGCCCAATAGTGATGCAAGCTTACTTTTTTTTCTTTTTTTTTTACTAATTTGGCTTATAGTCTTACAATTGAGTATCTGTTCTTTTTTTTTAATTGAGTATCGGTTGGATAGCCCAAGTGGTAGAGGGTTTATCCTCTGTCGTCCCAGGTTCTGGGTTCGATCCTGGCTCACCCCGAGATGCAAGCTTACTTAAACCAACATAATTTATTACTTCAACAACATGCAGCAAAATAGATTTAACCGGCAAATGTAGATTTAACCAGCAAATGTTAACAAAATTTGAGCATGTAATGTGGCGTGCATATCGGCAAGGCATTCTAGTTTTTCTTATTTTGCGGTAAAATATAAACATTCACCAAATT
>PHNY01294027.1:0-19996 GCA_003724115.2 Anethum foeniculum | reverse complement strand
TCTGACAAGTTTTTGCATATAAGAGATACTAAATCCTACTTAAATATTTAATTCTAAAAATCAACATGTAAATATGAAAAAAAAAATTCGAAATAAGTCGATAAGTTGATAAGTTGTCGTTCGCCAAACAGGCTCTTAATACGAGATGTGATTCTCAAGTTTCTAAAAAGCAAGAAACGATTTCAAGTCCAAGAACCAGGAAGAGATCAAGAAACAGAGCAAGAGCATGACAGTCAAAACAGAAAGTAAACCTCAAATTGGGGAATAGGAGTAATACTTGATAAGAAATTGTCATCGAAAAATTCAAGGAAGGATTGTTTTTTCTCCTTTTGTTAGCTGCTTAAAAGAAAACAAAGCCGCAAAGGACATTCATTGAAATTCTACAACTAAAAGATAGTTAGTTATCCTCATCCCGGCACATTCGTAGAAAGATGTTGAAAAATTACCAAATACTGGATTATAACCCGTGCAGAGCACGGTTTTTATATTAAATTATAATTATAAATTTAATATTATCATAAATATTTATGCACAAGTTCTATCTTTTTAATTTTATTTGTAATTGCTTAGATTAGAATATTATATTCTAATTTTTTTTTTAAAAACTATAAATATTAATTTTAATTTGTTATTAATATTATTCAAACCCTATAACTTTGTTAGTGCTCGTAGAACTAATAATGTTCAAATAGATATCGATATGATTTTAATAATATATTTATATTCAAATCAAAAAACCTTTATTAGTATCTTTGGATCTGTAAGTATTAATTTTAAATAATGTTACAAATGTGAATTGAACACTTGATAGTTGATACTTGATGTCATTTGAAGCTACTTCATCATTTTGATAATCCATACTCTATTTTTGACAGTTTTCAGAATGTTGAGCTGCTTTTAATATGGTTATTTCTGATTATATTGGACAAACCTATGTTCATGAATCATGGGAGTCCCCTGGAAAATGTGCACAATACATTTGCATCAATATTTTCTCAAGCAAGCAGACTTGCACTATCTACCACTCTCAACATTGAAAATAAACTTAACCAAATTTACTGTAAAATGAAGATGTACCAATAAGCAAAACATTCGTATGTTTTATAGACCAAAAGAAACCAACTTCATACTTCCCTAATATTAAAAATACGATCATCCACAAAAACATATAGCGATCATATCATAACTTTTAAATAAATATTAATACATACTAAATCGGATTCACAATCCAAAGTGTTAAACTCCTTAAAAACAAATCCAATTTTATGTTTTCCCAGCAGGTCATAATGTTGGCTAATTGTCAGCATACACCAAAACAAAAGGCTGCATGATTTGCAAATTGTGGCAACATTGAATTTCTCCAACTGCAGCATATTAAGGGTATTGCTTCTTGCACAAACACAACATTAAATGCTTAACTACTACAGAAAAACTTGTCATCATCATTAAATATTTTATCCTAACTACTTATGGATAAATTAACTCACCGCAAGCGCTTATAACGTTGAGTAACTGGCGGCGGAACTACCTTCCGACCTTTAGTCCCGCATCCAGGAGGATGACGGTTACGAGGTCGCAACTGCATACGATCTTCCACATTTATTACTTCTTCTTGTTCCTCCAATACAGGCTGCTGCTCCAGTATAGGCTGTTCCAGTACATGTTCTTCTAGGACAGGCTGTTCAACGGCTGGTTGTTGCTGCTCTCTAGGTCCTTCAAATACTGATTGTTGGTCTTGTACAAGATCATCCTGCAGTTACTGCTCCTGTTCATGTTGGTTTAGTGGCTATATCAAAAAATTGCATTAAAGAAAGAACTACATTATTATTTTTTACATGGACATGGGCTGTGAAAAATGATGACATGGTAGAATGGTATAATCATCGGTAAGGTGCCATAATTTGAATGATAACTATCGATGAAACAAGTCATACATTAGAGTTCATAAATTTACTGAGTTTCGCTGCCACTCCAAGGTGGGAACGTGAAGTGATTGCTGCATAACAGATTTTGCAGGGAACTAACTAAGAAACTGGACTTTAACACAAACGCAACAATTGACCATTTTGAACCAGTATATCAAAAGCTATACAACAAGACTTCCTCAAGCACAATTTTAATTTTCCTTCTGATCCAAGAAGAAACCAGGTATTCTGACAATCCAAAAGTATATGCACTTGAAGAGTTATAGATTATTATTAAAAGTATATGCAGTAGAGCTATAAGAACATGTAAAATAACTACAGTGGCGACATCTACAAGCCATAAGACTGATAACATATCAAACCTGTGCTGGCGGGGTGACAAAGTCGTTAGACGACAACAATCGAAAGCTAGGAACCCATTTGCTAGTATCATGTTGACGTGGTGCTGGTTCTTTTATTAGTCGTTATTCGTCCTGTATAGATTGTTCTGGTGGTTATTGTTGGTCCGGCTGAATTAAAATAATTACAAATGCAAGAATGTGCAACATAAATCATAATGGAAGCATGTACATACCATATAAATTATAAAAACTCAAACCTGTGCAGGGGGGGTCAGAAAGTCGTTGGACCCCAGCAACCGAAAACTAGGAACCCAAGATGAGGGTGAGGGCTCAACAGTGCTAGTATCATGTTGCTGTGCTGGTGGTAACTGGAAGTCAGTAGGTGGGCGTAAGTTAAAGGTGGGATGAGAAGATAGCGCTGAAAGATCGACATTTGGAATTTCTGTCTCGTCATGATCACATGCCTCATCCATGTCATGTGTCAATCCCTCAATAGCAAAGAAATTAGGAACCACTTGAGCTCTTCCTTCAACCACCAGCTCATTCTCCCCTAAGTGAATATTCTCATCATTCACATAATCACCTCCTTCGTTGTGAATATCCATTTCGCGTCTCTTTGGATCATTTATACCTCCCCGGCCTCCTTTATGACAGATCTTTTTAGGCTTTACCCTTAAAGTCTCTTCTCTAATACGACGATCATCCACTGGAAAATCTTGAAAAAGGCCACGACTGTATTGATATTCTAATACATGTCGTCCATGAGTAGCAAGTGAAGCTATAAGGCTGTTACTTCCGCCTAACACATCATCCGTGGCTATAGAAGAAATGCGATCAAGAATATGAATCTGCAATGAATTGGAAACAAGGACAACATTAATAAAGTAACCCGTTGCATGAATATGTAATTAGAACATGACACTAAAGGTAATATACCACATATGATCCCGCAGCAGCCATGCGTGTATGATATGGACGGGTAATATTACCATACCATTTATCATAATCATCAGTGACCCCGACACCAACATTATAAACAACAAGCACATGTTGCAATCGGCTATCCCAATATGATATATGATCCTTGTGTTTTTTCCCCCAATCCACATCCCACTTTCCTTTTAAAGTCATACCATGAAGCTCTTTAGAATAAATAGTAGCAGGTGAAGGGATATCTTGAATCATACCAAACTGACGAACACATCTATCCGGCTGGTGTTGCTCCACAATATAAAAGCAAATAAGCGGACCCTTATAACACCAAACAGCACTACCCTCGGTGTATTGCTCACCAACAGTGGCAAGAACATCATCTGTATATGGCAACCATATGAAGTGTTGGGGAACAAGAACATCTAAAGAAAGCCGATGAATACACACCACATGCGAACTAACATCAGCAAATGACTTTGGACCACACCACCTATGTAGCACAATACCATATAAATCCATATCATAATCGACTACACATAAATCAGTTTTAACCTATCGTACAAAAATACTCACAATTAAACAAAAAGATAAACAAGTATGCAAGTAATTAATTAAATCAAAATTAAGGTACCTCAAACCATACGGGCCTGTAAGATCACCCCATACATCCAGAGAAGGACAACTTGGGACAGGGGCCAAAGTAGGCAGTCTCGTCCATGCTTACAGCTGAACTAATAAAACACATCCTGCCATTTCCTCTACGCCAATCTTGCAGGACTTGCATAACTCCCTGTACAAGTATGCAAGTACACCTGAACCCCATGATAATGTCGCACAATGATCGAGATCCTGCAGCAGAGGTATAAACATACAATGCACCTGAGAACCCTGATGATCAGTTAATAATACATCACCAAGCAACTGTAGAAGATATGCTTGAGTATATTGAACAAGCTCACATTCATCTGCATTATCATCAAGAACCAGAGGAACAGCTGACCTAACCAGCTCAACTTTAACCTAGCACCAACTAATGCTCGACTCTTAGAATCTGGTGCTATTCCAAACATGTTCCTTATAAGGTCCCTCCAACCACCCTCAATGCCCTCAGCATGTGTAGAACCGGTAATTGCATTTCCATCTATCCGCAAACCAAGAAGCACTCTCCTGTTGGTAAATGAAAGCTATGTGTTTCTGGCCTCCAACGTTCTACCAAAGCGGTAATAAGACTCCAATCTATGGTGATACCAGCAAGCATTGAAACACCATCAAATCTTAATTTTCGAAGAATTGGAATCATTCTTGGATGCAATGCAGGAAACTTGCAATGAACCCTGGATCGCTGACTATCCCCACCACCTGCATTCCACACATTTGTTGACCTATGTTCTGCTTGCAAATACAAGACCAACGGATCTCTAGGTCCTAGTTGTAGCTCAAAATCATTTAACAATGTATCATCTGATACCTATGAACATGTACAGAATTAGTCAGTGAATGCACAAATACAAAAACATTAAAAAGTTAACTCTTAAAATGCACCCATGTTCAGAAAGTAACTGGAATCTGCAAATACCAGTACAAAATTGCAATCATTATAGCTATGGATTGAAATTATAAACTAAGAAGCAACCATGTTTGGTTGCTTTTTTACGATATAAGGTTGTGATTTTATATTCCGTAGAATAATATATAATTTGCCTAATTTTCAGTACTATTTAAGCAATTCAGATAATTAAACTTCCTATTGGACAAGCAAACAAGTAACTCTTATGGTCTCACCAGCTTTAAATTGCATAGGTAATAGAATTATATAGAACTTCATTACAAAAGTGTGTTGGAAACATATTAGTTTTGGTAGTTTATATCATTTTCAAATTCCTCCCGTATATAATGATTATCTTTTTTATTTGCCTTTTATAGGGTATACAATTCCTGAGAAATCTCGACGAGATCAGAAACATATTAATATAAGAACACTGCACCACAGGGTCCGAACAAGTGTACGCAATGCCTTTGGGAGATGCTTATTCAAAGATTCCTCAGTACTCAGTACTCCCTATAAATTCCATTTAGATACCATTTGGTAGTTTATACCATATTAGATGCCATTTGGCAGTTTATACCATTTGGTAGTTTACCAAATTCATGGTCTGTCTGGCCGGGCCAATACAGCCCTCGGTACTCCCTATAAATTCCTGTCATCAACAAGACTACTACCATATGTACTTTTTCTGTACTTTTTTAATCCTGAAACTAGAATTCTAATAAATTTCTGGAATGGTTATTGCTAGCTTGGTAATTGGCAACCTGGTAAGCACTCTAACCCTCACTCTCTCTCTCTAACAGATACACGTACAAACAATACACATGAACTTATTCATTTGAATTAAACATGTAAGATGTGTTTTTCAACTCGAATTTTACACAATCATAAAATAATGAATTAAGGACTAAGGAAGCAAGAACACTTGCATTAGAGTCGACTCTGATATGCATAGCGAACAGAAAATAGCTCTGCCGCTTCAAATTATGGTGAAATTGGTTAATTTTCAGTGGGATATCACAATGAAATATGCTTTTGAGGGAGAGAAATGAGTATATTGTACTTCCTCCATCCAAATGATTTGTTATCGTTTGGATTGGACACGGAGACCAAGAAATAAGAGTAAAGTATTAGAAAGTGTAAGAAGAATGAGTAAAGTGGTGGGACCTATTAATATTTAAGTAATTGATTAGAAAAATAGTGAAAGTTAATGGGAAGAAATGGGTCCATTAAAGTTTTTAAATTATTAAAACTTTATTATTTTAGGAAAGTTTTGAAATGTAAAGAATTGGATGGGACATCCCAAAATAGAAAATGATAAGAATTGAAATGAACAGAGGGAGTATATAATTGGATGAAGCAACACGAATCGGGGTAATAATAATTGGGCGGGTTACATATGGGTCGGGTTATTAAGTGATACGCATTCGGCAGAAGCGTAATAGAAGGGTATTTTTGGCCACGCCACCCAGGAACTGTTATTTTGGTAATGAAGGTGATAAATCGGGGTAGTTTTGTCATTTTCTCTTTAAATGTCAATCGTGGATAAATGGCATGTGCATTTTTTTAAAAATTTTATAATAGTTTAAATAAAAATATGTTATTATTCATTAAAATCAAATTGTTTGCGATTAATCGCGGATTACTTTAAACGTCCCTATGCCGTTTCCGTTGAAAAAGAAAAAAGAAGCTGACAGAAAAGAAAAAGAAAAGAAGTGTCCCACTTATCCCCTCCCAGGCTCCAACAAGCACATCCTTGCTGTCCCATTCAGTTCTTTACATTACATTTTTCAAGCCTTCTTTAAAATATAATTCAATAATTTTTTTTTAATTTTTTTTTCTGTATTCAGAAAAAAAAATTATAAACCTCCCCTTTATTGGAGTCTCCAAATACGTGCTTTTCTCGATGGGACGGAGGGAGACAGGAGTGCATTGAACGAGCGATGTGGCGGCGGAGGAGTTTAGGAAAATCAATTGGGCGAGCTTTTGCTCAGTCTCAGAGCTTGATTACTCGCACACATGTATTAACAAATCCACTCTGTTATTCTATTGGGTTTTCTCGCTTTAATTCCTTGTCCAATTATCATGGTAATCACTTTTTCATTTTATTTGATTTGGGTGTATCTTTTTTGTTATATAGGTATGAGTCTATACTTATGTATGTAGATATGCTTGTATTCTTCTTCTGATTCAAGTTCTATAGGATTCCAGTCTTTTTCATAACTGCAATCTTTATTAAATTAACACCTTTGAATTCCTGTTATTTTACCACCATTTAATTTCTGTATCCAATTTAATCACCAACTTTCAATCTTTAAATTTATTTTGGGTGTCTTATTTTATTATGACTGTAAAGATTGCGTCTTTTTTGAGTAAAGATTGCATCTTCTTATGAGTTTGTGTGTGGTTTGTCTAATTTAAGTTTTAATAATTTTTACTTATTATTTTGTAAACGATAAATGTTTGCAATCTTTTTTATTGGATTCCATGGTTATATTTTATTTTACTAATGGTGCATGCCTCTTATTAATTTTTTGTTAAATGGAGATGGTTTGTATTGCAATGATCTGACATTTTGGCATATAATCTAACAGATTACCCTGAAACAAAGTCTGATATGGAGGTGGAAACAAAATTCGGGTCCGTCTCAGATCTAGGGATGCTATCACCAAATGCTACTGAATGTTGGAAGCAGTTAAAGACACAAAAGATAAAGTACCAGAAGGTCACTAAAGGAGATGTCATTGATTTGCGCAAGTTTCTCTTCACTGATTATAGGGATTACCTCATCAGATATAATGACAAAACACAGGTATGTCTAGTGGCGAACCAGGATTTCATCCATACGGGCGACATTTTGATAAAAAAAATAAAAATTCCCCGTTGTCTTAGAATCCAAAAAATTAAATTAATACATACAATGTTTATGGCTAATCTCTAACAGTTGGTCCCTTTGGCAGTTTTATCCTAAGGACGTCATAAAACTTCACTGTCAATTGTTGCTAGTTGTCCTATTGTACAGTTTTTTTTTCTCTAACAATGCTTGTCCAATTATTGTTATCACTTTGCCCACTTAATCTGTAATTAAAACTGCTGTGCTTTTGTTTTCAAGGCCCAACTAAAAGCTGCCCAATAGCCCAAATATACAAGGCATCTATACTTTTAGTGGGCCAAATGAAGTTGCAAAAAAAAGCGTACACAGTAAAAGCCAAGTACTATACAGCTTTGGGTGGGCAATGTATAACGCAGCCCCCCCTGTCGTGCTGCCCCTGCTTCAATTGTCGAAGGTTGTTCCATATGCCTATGTTTCTAAATTAAACTTTTTTAATGTTATATTGTCTTACCCTCCACCTTCACCACCTCACCCCCTCTCAACCAGGGGATTCATCTAATATACTTTTTTGTGCATGTGAAGTCATACATTTTGCTTTGCCCAAGTCATGCGGTTGTAACTCATTATGCTTTGTAGTGATCACGTACGCTCAGATTCTTTATGACAAAACAATACAAGAGAAAAACACAAGTCAACACCATGTGAGAGATTGTGCATTCATAAATCCCATTTTGCAGTGCATGTTCTTGGAAATACAAATCACCTACATGTGTACTACACTGTTCTATAAATCTGAAATGCCGGTAATAAATGAAGTTTAATGTCTTTCCCTGTGATCAACTTCATTGTTATTCACTCAATCTTACAATTTTTTTCTTAAGGAACCTTCACCAAAACCCAACACCAAGTAAATTGAGTTCTTGCGCTTCGCTAAGTGGCCCCCGAGAAGTTTGTGGGGGCAACTCACAGTATGTTGTGAGAATTGCTCATTAACTCATAAATTCTGTGTCTTTTGTAGGTTAAGGCAGAGCACTTGGCAGGGAAATTTATTTTAATATACTTTGTGTCTCTATCATCTCATCCTCTTGCAAGACTGTATGAGAAGTATGATACATCTCTCTTGTTGAGAGTTTACAAATATTTACAGCATAACCATGCTTTTGAGGTTGTTTTCGTTGCTATTAGTGATGGTATTGAAGAAGAATCAAAGAAGCGTTTTGAAGATATATTTTCTTGCATGCCGTGGACTGCCATCCCTTTTTCTGATATAGCATGTAGGAAAAGTTTGCAGACAAACTTCTTTGTCAATGATGAAACAACCTCGTTCGTTGTTGATTCAAACGGCATGGTTTTGCAACAGAATGCTATTGACTTCATTGAAAATTATGGGGCCCTGGGTTTTCCTTTTAGTGATGAAAAAATTAAAGTACTTGATGCAGAAGATGATGCAGCTGTTCAACAACCCTCCTTGATAACCCTCCTAGGCTCTCCTCAACGTGATTATGTCATCACGAACAAAGGAGAAAAGGTATGACTTGTTATATATATGAGCTGTAACTAAACCATCAGGTTCTTAATAATTCTTCTCTCAAAGACTAGTCTACCTTTAGTAAAGAATCTAATAAGAGTATTGATTTTGTTACAGAAACAATGTGTTGTGCAGTAGCAATAAAGTGAAATGTGAGTGTTCTCTACACGAGTAAGGGGTGTTTGGAGTAATCCATTACATATTCGTATTTTATTAGGTGAGCATAAGCTGAGTGGAATGTCAATAAAAAGATGAGAATAAGATATGCCATAATTACAATTACTATGTATATAATAAAAGTATCATTGCTTTTATTGTAACAATTTGTTAATAGTTTTACTTATATAACAGATAAATCACTTATTTTTATGTTTATTGTTGGAATATATGTTGGAAGACTCCTAAGATATTAAGAGTAATCTCTTTTGTACTTTCTACAATTAATGTCGTATGTATTGGGCTTGTAATTTTCATTACAAGTTTGAAAAAAGTTATTAATTATAATTTTAGACATGTGACATAATTTGTAGGAAATAAATAAATCAAAGATTAAAGATATAGTAGTAAATACAAACTAAAAAATTCGTTGAAATGATAGGATAAAATGAGTTTAGAAGAAAATATTATGCATGTGGAAGATAAAATTTTATAAACGGTTATTTAAAAATTAATTAGTTCTTGCTATATTAAGGAACTAAGAAAGAACAAAATTATGGTCTAGGTTCATATTGTATGATGCTAAAATAGTAACTTTGATGTAGTAATGAAATATTAAAAATACATCTTAGATGCATATACCTTACGTTAAATAGCGACAAGTATAATCATGCAAATTTTGAAGTCAATTCAACCAACAATTTACATACAAATAAATGTTGTTTATAAAATATGAAAATATATAATACATGACAGTGACACTATTGTTATGTTTAGAGATATGGAAGATGAATATATGTAGAAAAGAGTAAATGAGAATTTTTAATATGATAAAAAGCGTATTGTTAATTTACCTTTAATTAATACCCACAATAATGTCTTGATACAAGATTGTAGAAGTAGAGGATTATAGTTTTTATTCCTATTATAACACAAAACAGTTATTACAAAGTCTATGCTTACCTTATGTTAAGGTGGGCATATAGGCCTGTAAGTTTGGTGCAACTTCGTTATCGCCATCAATAGTTATAACTTCTTCACTTCAGCTAGAAATAGAACCTTTGTTGTAGCACTCTGCAACATGAACATGAAGCAGGAAAAGTGAAGGAAAAAGAACTTGACATTAACATATAAATTTGAATCCTGGTATAGAGGTCTGTAAATTTAGCATGACTTCATTTTTACCATAAGTAGGTATATATTTTTTCCCCTTTGGGCCAGATTTAGAACCTTTAAAACACGAAGAATAAAGCAGAAATGAAGATAGGGAAGAACTTAGCATTTACTTTGTTTGATTATACACTGGTATATTAATAGCAACAGTAACATCTCATTAGATCTAATAGTGCATAAAGTGTTGCATAAACTTGTCTGTATACCAATATGTGATGTGTAAATTTATGACAAAATAAATGAGTTTTGTGGTTAAGCCATTAAGTACTTGCGCTTCCCCATGTAAAACCTTGTTTAGCATTGTGGCAATGTAATACTTAATTTCTTCCTGTTGTTGGTGCAATCATCATCTGATTGATGGTAGCATCAGAACTGCTGTGGAACTAGAATGGTGCATGCTTCTCACTGCTAATCCATATTTGTCCTCTCTCATATGTCCCCGCTGAGAAGATAGAAAAGCGATGGTTAAGTACCAAAGTTGGTACTTTACTAAATTATAATTGTGAGAACAGTTGACAGTTGAATTAATTTAGTTTGGAGTAGGAAGTTGAGGTTGAACATGGGGAGGTTAAAGTAAAAAAAAAAAAAATTATTTTGCTTTAATTTTCTACATTAATAATAAAAAAAATCATTCTGTTTTTGGTTCCATTTTAAACTCTCCAGACACTAGGTCTACGACTTGACCCGCCAGAGGTGCATCCCCTGCAATGAGTTGCATGACCTATATGGTGTGGCGGAGAGGTACGGCTCAGGCGAGTCGCTGATGAGGCGACGTGGGGTTGAGCCACACTACTCTACAACCCTAAAAGCCAAGGCCAAATCTAGATCTATTTGATTAATCACCCTTAATCGAATCATACCTGAAAGTACAAGAGAAGAAACCTACGTCCTATTAGTACGGTATCCTTATATTATACTCTATATACTTCTAATATTGTAGTACACTATGTTTTTTGTATATAAACATCTACGGAATGACATTAGGTATATACAAGTTTGTTAGAAACTTATCTTCAACTTGTCTTTCCTGACGTGTGGTTAGCATGGTGCCCTAATCAATTAGTTAACGATCTCTGTTGTTCATTTTTGTCACCTACTTGTGTTACAGGTACCTATTAGTACTCTTGAAGGAAAGGTGGTAGGCCTATATTTTTACGCAGAAAGTCTTTGTGGTTCCATTGAAAGGCTTAAAAGGGTTTATGAAGACATTGGAAAAACTGAGAACTTTGAGGTGGTTTTTGTTGACATCAGTAATCATAGTGAAGAGTCATTCTGGAAAGCATTTATGACTATGCCTTGGCTGGCATTGCCGTTTCAGGATCCGAATTGTGAAAAGTTGATGCGAATCTTCGAGTATCCTAAAGAATATGATGTCGATCATTTTGATCAACGTCCGGCTCTTGTAATTTTTGGACCTCGTGGAGAATTTATCGAACCGTTAGGTGACTGCATCTTGGGGGTTTATCCAGTGTACCCTTTCACCTGTGAGAAAGTTGCCAAGCTGGAGACCGAGAAAGTTCGCAATCTAAAGATGGAGATGCTTTGGGATCCAAAAACCGTCTTCAAAAGAAATGATGGGTCAGAGGCAAGTCTTTTGATTTAGATACTAAAATCTTAATATATACATGGCGAATTACCAATTATTAATTTACCTTTGATTCTGCAAACTCAATTTTAAAGCTCCGTTTGGTTGGAATGTTAGAATTTGAGTGAGTCTTTAACGAACTTTAAACTATTGTGCAAGTAGATACTCTTTTCATTCTTTTCTCCAATTAATCCATAAAAATTTAAACTAGAGATTAAATCCACCAACTTGGGGACAAATGCTCAATTCTATCCTTTTCTCCCCACATCTCATCATAGAAAAGTCACACTCAATTTTTTGCTCTTCACTCGTGCATCCTTTTCTTCCACCTCTAATTTTATTTATAACTTTTCATTTTATTTCATCAGATCCTAGTACTATTTCTGATTAGATTTCATATGCTGGTTAAATAGTCATGTCCACTTCGTTACAGATGAGATTCTCCCAACTTGCTGGGAAGAGAGTCATACATTTTTTTGAAGCGGAAGAAGGCATGGAAAGAACCCACTGCTTTCTAACAAAGTTAAAAGAAAGATATCTTGAGTTGAAGGGTTCTAATGATGAGTTTGAAATGATCCACATTTTAAAGAAGGAAATGGATACTATGCTGCCTGTTCAAGATTTGCCATGGTTCGTGTCACTTGCAAGCGAGTTGTTACCTGATAATTTTGATATTAATGGGTGCTATGGTGATGATGACCATTGTCAGTGTACACTTCTTGCATTCGATCGAGATGGAAAACTGGTAAGAAGAACTATATTTCCTGCATTTGAGAACATAGATTTTCCCTTCTATGCTGGTACTTTGGAGGAGGAGACCGTATCTCAGCTAATAAGTTTGTTTGGGTGGGACTATTGGACATTCTACCCGCGTAAGGGTCGCATTTACACTTTACACAAAAAATTGCGACAGCCTAGTTTCAGTTTAGGTATTGGATTCCCTGTTTGGAGCTTTAATATGTAAAGCTCTGAAAATAAATGGATTTTTAATGCTTTAAATCTCCGAGTTTATGCAACTTTACTCGCAAGACCTTACCTAAAGTTTAACAAATAAAAGTGTTAATCTTAATGTATTCAAGTTTACCAAACAAATAATGTGGTATATATAGTAAATGACTTGTGATAACAAAAGAGGTATGCTTACATTTTATCTGCAGATCAGTCTCCTAATTATCTTACTTTCCGAGTCTGGTATACATAGATGATCCACATGTTGATTGTGAAAAACCATTTATAACATTGCAATTCATAGTAGTAAAGAGTAGCTTATATTTCTAGTGACATTGATTGGAATTAAATTTTAAATTAGAAGTAAAGTTACTACTTAAGCTACAGAAAAAATAAGGGCAGCTGCTTGTGATGACCAACATGTTGTATGGATGTGGCTTGACTTTATAACAAGGTAACTTCAGGAAACCCTGTCTTGTATTCTAAATCACTATTGCAGTTTGGATCAATAGCTAATTGGTATGAACAGTTAGTAACTTGGCACATTAATTGAGCTTCGGATTTGCTATATGGAACATATACTCTTCTTGTTCTCTTGGTCACTTTAGTGTACTATTGTTGAAGAGTTCTTCACCTGATTCATTGTTGATGCCTAAGAGCTGCAAAAAGTACACTTGTACAAGTCAACTTAAAGAATAGCTCACTAACGGGACACCAGTATAGAAACGGTAGTGTTATGAATTGATACTGTGGTTAAAAAGGTGGATAGACTAGCAGAGGTATATTGTAAATTTGTATTGTGTTGGAAAGGTTTTAGATACTAGCAAGCTAGCTTCATTATACTAATTGTATTCCTTCGAACGTGGTTATATGTGCAACGTAGTGGATGAAAAATGTCCATGATTTTGTTGAAGCACATTTAACAAGCGAACTGTTTGTTCTTTAGACAAGACAGAATCTTCTTCCATTACAATCAGTATATCAAGGTATCTGCTAAATTCTACATCCGGGGCAGCAGAGTTCCTCTAGTATACGATCGGGAACATTGGAAACAGATAATTTATCATCTGTGGCAAATATGAACAATATTAATTCTGCAGGTACAATCACTGTCTACCTGTCAGGTCTGACCCTGTCACATGCATATGGACGATCACTGTCCAGTAAATATCTTTCGAGAAAAGGCTCTAAATGGCACAATTCAGAATCAAAATGCCCAAAATGGCACAACCTAAATAAATTGTCCAAAATAGCAATTCAAAACGGGGAAGCGTGTAGCGTTTTGAAAACATGTCAAAATGCTACTTCGTATAGCATTTTGTCTTTTTTTTTTGATTTCCATGTACACCACGCTATTTTAAGTAGTGTTTTGATGAATTTTTTTATTTTTATTTTTTTACTTTAAGCTTTTTATTGTGTGTCGTTTTGGGGCCAGAAACACCACTTAATATTACATTTTCAACACCACTTAATATTACATTTTCAATTGTCTATTTTTAAATTAATATTCTTAAAGTTAAGGGCGTATCCTAATTCAATATTTTTTTTAATTTTTTAGGGTTCAACAATCCTCTTTTGGGTTTTAAAAATATTAAAAAATTAAATAAAAGACACATCTAATTTAACAATTTTTAACATTTTAGGGTTTATCAATCCCCTTTTGAGTTTTAGAAACGTTTAGAATAAAAATAAATAAATTACACAACGATTTAGGGTTTAGGAGGCCCTAAACCCTCGAGTTAAACCCTAATTAAAGCTAAAATTTCTAGCCTTTATACCCGAAACCCTAGGAATTAAACTCTAATTATTGACATTTATTAATATTTTAGGGTTCACCAATCCCCTTTTGGGTTTTAGAAAAGTTTAGAAAAAATAAATAAATAACACAACAATTTAGGGCCCTAAAGTCCAGAGCCTAAACTCTAATTAAAGTTAGGGTTTAGGGCATTTAGGTCCGAAACCCTAGGCAAAAGTGTAAACTTTAAATTAAACAATTTTAAACTTTAAGAGTGTACCTTAATTTAATAATTGCTAACATTTTAGGGTTCAACGATTTTCTTTTGGGTTTTAAAAATATTTTTTTAAAAATTAATAAAAGAGACACCGATGTGTGAACTCTAGATTAACATTTTTTTTTATTTACGGGTTCAACAATTTTCTATTTAAATTTAAAAATATTATTTTTTTAAAAAAAATTGTACAAAACGCTAAATGAAGTAGTGTTTTGGGTCCAAAACACTACTTCAAGTAGCATTTAGTATAAAACAAACAGTTGACATATAAAGAAGATGCTAGTTAAACTAGCATTATGTATTTTTTTAAAAAATAGATTCAAGTAAAAAGTGAAACGATTTAGCGTTTTGACGTTTTACCCCAGAACGTGACCCGATTTCACGTTTTCGTGTGTCATTTTGGGTCATTTTTGCTACCTGTGCTATTTTGGGCATTTTTCTATGAAATTGTGCCACCAACACCCAAATATACCTTACAGTAATGTTACAATTACAGGATACTAGAAACAAACAGCTGCACTAGGAACTCCAGTTTCGTTTTTCCGAATTGTTTTGATTTTAGGTTGGGAGTTAGGCGGTGCATAGCAGTCGCCTAGGCAAGCCGGGCATTTAACTTTGTAGATATGTGAAATATTTTTTTAAAATATGATTTGCGAATGCTTATTTTCATTTTTGAGTGGTAAAACTAATAAACTTGTACCGTCGAATCATCATACTTTGAAGAAAATACTCAAAATTAAACAAAGAAAAGTTAATAAAATCTATATGATTTGATCAAATAAGCTAATCTTTACATTAATGTAATATTATTCGTAACTATCAAAATATGTGTAATATCTAATATATATGCCTATATAGCAAAATTCCTATTTCGCCTAGTGGATGCCTAGGAGGACCTTACCGCCTATTGTCTTGGTGCCTATGTCTATGTGCCTCGACAAGTATAACTTAATTAATATGTTGACTTCGACGTGTGCAGTTAAAAGCATGAAACTTAATTTTACTGTGGTGATAGTAATAGTATGGTAATTTCCTAAAGATTCTTTCCATCTTGACCCTCTTCCACAGTCTGCCCTTGTCATGCATGTTGTTTGCTCCGTGCGTTAACAAGTTCAGCCAAAGTAATAGCTTTGATATCTACAATTTCCTCTAATACAGATATTGTAGGGTGGAATCCAGTGTTTTTGGTAGCCTCACTACTGACCAATGTCTCAACCACCCAACCATCCGAGTATCAGGCATCTCTTCGCCAATGAGTCTGAGTTTATTATAATAACCTCCAACAACCTATCTGCATATTCCTACTCCTACACGGTCTATTTTGCAACTCAGTTTCCCTTTTAAGATTCAACATTCCCGTGCTCCTTTTTCTTGCATTTTCAAGTAAAAACTTCTTCTTTCAGATAATCTCAAATTTTGAAGCTTGTTTCCATATTTTATGATCCTGCGCGATAACACAGATCCAGAGACAGCTTAATGCAAATTTTTGCTTCAATTGATTCTTATTATGGAAATTAAATGGCGTAACAGCAGATATGTTGTCATTTTGACAGCCCACTGCTGGTAGGTTTACCAGTTAATTAGTGGAACGAGAGAAGAAATAGTTGAAGTAATATGTATTATAGAAACAAAAGTTTTTGATGAAATACACATATGATTTCCGTTGGGAATTGAATATATTCTACGGGAATATGTTATTATATATTTATATTGAGTAATGCTAGGTATCTTACATTGATATTCAAAAATTGTTCTGAAATGATATGACAAACATGACATGGAGAATGAAATTTTTTAATTGGGGAGGTTGGTGTGAATGGAGGGAAATCCATCTCATTATAATGAATAAAAATAGGACATATGTTCATTTGGGAATTAATTTAAGGTACATGGCATTTTCCATTTATATTCTTTTTAACCAAATAAATCCATAGATGAGATGTCATATTCCTCTATATTGAGGTGATACTGCTAGTTAAATTCGGAACTTGGCCAAATATATATATGGGAGATACTCCTCCATCAATGCTTCATTGTGGAGGGTAGACCAATACTTATTAATAATTTTAATATTAGTAATTCGCACTATTCATAATAAAAAAATTAATAGTTTTGTAATAACAATTAATTTTTTCTCAAAATAATATAAAAGAAATATAAAATATTAATTGAAAAAATTATCAACATGGAAAGTTAAAAATATAAAACTCCCTAGTCACTCACACAATGAATTATTGGGCCAAGGAGCATCCCGCAATGAGTCATCCTCCTGACGCAACCCGGAACTGCCGAATTAGCTGTTAAGCACGAATCTATTACTATCTATTATCTATTCCAATACTAAACTATAATAACTGAAATAAGGGATAATTCGGTCGCCCCTAGATTTAGTTTGGTCTCGTTAGTTTAATCATAACCGTCAGATTTTCTTAATTCAATAATTAGAGCAGTAAGATCCAAATATTAAAAAATACACTATCCAAATTTCCAGGTTCAAATCTCGTCAACAACAAACATTTATATTATTATTTATAAAGATATAAATAAGTTCTCAGGTTCAAATCATGTCAACAACAACCATTTATATTATCAATATATCTTTATATATATATATATAGTAAAAATCCACAGGAGCTGTAGAATCGTCTGAATCGTATTTATCTATTTTTCTAGAACTCCTATATATTAATTCATAAGAATTAAATTTTTTTTATTTGCATTCAAATTTATAGGAAAGTCAAAAATTTAAAAAACCAATCCTATTTCAGATGTAAAAAATTGACTTAAATTTTCCATATTTACATTCAAATTTTTGGGAAAGTCAATAAATATAAAAATCAATCATATTTCAAAAATGCTCCTGTATATTAATTCATAATAATCAAGTTTCCTTATTTACATTCGAATTTATAGGAAAGTCAATAATTACAAAAATCAATCATATTTCAAATATAAAATATTAACTTAAGTTTTCCTTATTTACATTCAAATTTATGGGAAAGTCCAAAAATATAAAATTCAATCATATTTCAAATATAATATCTTTATATATATTGTTAACTATGAGGAGCACGAATAACTAGACCGAGGGGGTGAATGGATAGTTTTAAAAACGATATGAGTTTTTCTGAAATCTGTTTGGTGTTTTGTGTGAACTGTGTATACATGCGGAAATATAAAGACAAGAACACACAAGAATACTTCAATTCACTTTATACAAGTAAATCGAATACTACAGCTACCAGAATGAAAGTTTCGGCTTCAAAAACAAAGGAACTAATTGTTCTTTGTTTTTCTTACAGAGAAAGAAAAGACTTATCTGTTTGTTCACTAACACTCTCTCACTTGGCTAATGAGAATGTGCATGATATATATTACCTATACAAAACTAGTGCACATTCCCATTTTACACAATTGCCCTTACTGCAAAGTCGGCTCTAACAGATTAGTACTGAGGTACGATTATGCAGGTCAGGACCACCAAAAGATTCTTCTTTTCCGTTTCTTCATCTCCAAGTTGAGCTGTAGATTTGCCATCTGTCTCTGGACCACAGACCAGTACAGATGCTCCTAATATTTGTCTCCACTTTTCTTTATCTTGTACCTTCGTTTGTCTTGTTCAAATATGGCAATGTGTTGATGTAGCGAACTCCAGTCCCTTATCCAGTCATATCAACACAGCTATTTTGGACTTTGCGGAATTTGAACTTCTCTACACAGTGCACATATGACTTTGCTACATATGACAGTGCAGGGGAGTTTGCGATATAGCCATGCTGAGTACTTTACGATATGGCTTGAGGACTTTGCTATATAGTAGGAACTGGACTTCACGACATAAGCATAGGGACTTTGCGATATCAACACTCCACGATTCAGCTTTGAGCACTTCACGGCATATGCAATTCTGACTTCTCTACATAGGGACTTAGAAGCATTTAGCATTTTATTCCTGCTCAGTAGATCACTCTGCTGCATGAACAAATCTTGAATTCTTCCAGAATGAAATACTATCAGACTACAAGTATCTACATTTGTGTATGCTAAAACACTCTAAGCTCATTAGTAAAACTGAGCAATCAGAATAACCTATCTACATGATGTCAACACAAATACATTGGGAAACTAATACCAAATCCTAGTGACAAGAATCACCAGGTTACTATGTGACTAAATCACATATGAGTAGACTTGTTAAATATGATGTTCAGACATGCCTTGAGCCCAACATATATAAAAGAAAATTATGAACGCACTTAAATCTCATCAATCATATTTATCTTTATAACCTGATCTTTGCATGTTTCTTTCAGACCTTTTGTTTTAATAATATCAATCGATTTATTTTTTTCATTATGCATCTAATAACTTTGTTTGTGGTGTAATACAGTACGTACTTGAAGTACGTGAAGCGTCAAAAAATAAAGATTAATGGATTCAAATCAGGTAATAGAAAACATTATGATGTCGTTGCATATTATAGACAATGATGTTATGTGATTTTGATTATACATATTCTTTATATATTTTAATTTTAATTTTAACTATTGATTTTGCATGATTTACATTCATACACATTTACTCTTATTTGTTTAATTTTTTTATATAATATATATAAAAGAAAATTATGGACGCACTTAAATATTATCAATCATATTTATATTTATAAATACACAATATCTTGAGGCTTTTTATTATATAACTTGATCTTTGCATGTTTCTTTCAGACATTTTATTTTATTAATAAAGTTTATTTTTTTCATTATGCATCTAATAACTTTGTTTGTATTCAGTACGTATTTGAAGTACCTGAGACGTCGGAAAAAAAAGGATTCAAATCAGGTAATAGTTTATTTTTATATATTTCAATTGTAATTTTAGCTCTTGATTGTGCATGATTTACATTCATACACATTTACTCTTATTTGTTTAATATTTTTATATAAAATTTAGCTCTCCAAAAATGGGAAAAAATGAAAGAAAGATAAATATGATTCGAGCATTCTAGAGCTCCTA
>PHNY01294023.1:1749-14346 GCA_003724115.2 Anethum foeniculum | reverse complement strand
ATTTTATCGCGTTTATTGTCAGCGTTAAAGAGTAACACTTGTTTTTTTATGTGAATACTGGGTGCCCATTGACCCTTAAGTGCAAAAGTTTAGGGTTATCACCTAACCACACTTATTATCCGCGGAAAGTATGCTACAACAATTATCTGTCAGGTAACTTTTTCTAGACTGATGGCACATAAAATGTCTAGGTCAGTGAGAAAACTGTATTTTTGTCACTTTTACTCTCTTTCAGTGGTGATTCAGTTTCCACCACACTTTTACCTAAGAATGTATGTTATTTTCATCATGTTCTTCTAGAGAATGTAGTTCTGGGAAGGTGTTTAAATGTAAGTCATAATCACACTGTTTGTGCTTGTGTAGCAATGTGTGTACTTTTCTCCACTCAAGAAATTGATTTCGTTTCAGCATCAGTATCACACTAACTGTGCTTCTAGTTTGTGTTTACTCAACAAATGCACATTACATTTCGTTACGATTAACATGGACAACATAACGTGATCAACTACTCATAGTTCATGTTGGCCTTAAGAAAAAAGAGGTGCAGATGATGATGAAGCCGATGAAGAAATATGTTTCGTTATGCTACGTACCAGCGACTGAATCAAAACTAACTCTTACTTGCATATCTGATACTTTCTGGATTCTGTCTTTTGCTGTTGATGGCTTTGTAAAACTTACTCTCTAACTTCCAACAATTATTAGTAAAAAATCAAAATTATTAAATTTTCGTTACTATTCGTATAGCATCTTATGGATCTCTTTGGACAGAGATTTTCAGATTCAATTTACAATATATGCAAGAGAATGGTAAGAGTTGTGTATATTTCACTATACCTTTGGTTGTTTGGCATGTAAATCCAAGACAATGAGACTTGATAATGATAAGAAGCAAGTCTTTTCACATTTTCGAAACTAATTATTCATGTACTGTACTTCTGATGCTCAGAAACACCAATGTACATCATAACTGTACTGTCGTATAATCAGTTCCTTACAGAATCTACTTCATCTATTGACGAGTATAACTGCCAGACTGGATATTTTAGTCTGAGAGAAAGTATTTATGAATTACCAGGCAAGTACTGGTGAAGATTTGATTCCATTGAACACCTATATTCAACACGGAGACTACAATGACAGTTCCTTATTACCGCAACTTAGATTTCATCATTATGATTGTGTCTATGTTTAACCCTTGCTGTGTTGGAGGATTTTACATGCTTTAACAGTGAAGGATGCTCCAGTGATGAGGCATCTACTTATCTCAGCGTGTGCCAAGGGTTCAAACTTGTATGAGTATTGAGTAGAAAAATCAATATTGAGCGTTGAGAACAGGTGTAGACAATCCCAGCCTTGAAAGAAAACTGTGCAGGAAGATGAAAATGTATATATTTATGCCAGTTCTTATTATATGATTAGTCAAAGAGGCTAGGGATTTATAATGATAACTGGTGATAACTACTTTTACTCTCCGCCTGGATCACGCTCTCTCCAAGCTGTTGTTGGATGTTGGAAGCAGCGAATGAAGAGCAGATCTTACTCCTAGTACAAGCAGTAGAGAGGCTGTTTCTGACAATCTAATTTAAATGAAGGCGACAAGACGGAGTAGCTACTAGGTGATTAGCCCTTGTAACGACAAGTCCAAACTCCTCAGTCATGTCTAACTCCGATGGCTTCATTCCATTAGGAAGTGTTTAATCAAAACAATGCACGAGTTGTGCAACAATTAGGCAAACCATGATGATCCCCAACTGCATCCCGGGACACCCTTTTCTTCCGGAGCCAAATGGAATAAGTTCAAAGTCACGTCCTAAAAGATCTATGTTGCTTCCAACAAATCTTTCCGGAATGAACTTCTCTGCATTAGTCCATACCTTAGGGTCTCTGCAAATCGCATATACGTTAACCATGACTGTGGCCTTTTTTGGTATTAAAAAACCATCAATTTCGCAGTCTTCTATAGACTGATGAGGAAGTAATAACGGTGCCACTGGATGTAGTCTGAAGACTTCTTTTATCACCATGTCTAGATATCCTAAACTCGCTAAATCTGACTCGTCAACCATCTTGTCCATGCCAACTACTGCTGCTAACTCGTTCTGGACTTTTTTCATGATATGTGGATTTTTTAGAAGCTCTGCCATCGTCCAATCTACAGTTGTCGCGGCAGTATCAACTGCAGCAGCAAGCATGTCCTGTGAAGTATTTTTAAAATGTTATAAAAGCCATAGGAACAAGATCATGGAACCTAGTCATTAGTACTTTACCAGTAGAACAGCCTTGATGTGTGTGTGATCAAACTCGAACTCAGCTACTCCTGATTTCATGATGTCTAACATAATATCGAAGAAGTCCATTGTTTGCCCAGGGTCCTTGGGTATCGCATGTTCATCAAGAATCTTCTCCAAGAATTTATCAAATACCTTAGCAACAGCTTTCATTCTCTTGGTCAGTCCCTGAAGATCAAGTATACTAAGATAAAGAAAGAAATTTCCTAGATTAGGAATTGCTGACAGCTGCATTCCCTCTTGAATCACGACTTTAAATCTGCGTTCATCAATTTCATTATCTTCGTACTTTTTACCAAATATCATGCGGCAACTGGCATCTGAACTCATAGAAGCAACTACTGTGCTAAGATCAACAGAAACATGTTCCCGAGCTGCATTTTCAATTCTATCTACCAAGAGCGTAATCTCTTCCTTCCTCATGGCTTTAAACGTATTAATTTTAACGTTACTAAGCAACTCTAAGGTGCATAACTTACGCATGTTGCGCCAGTAAGGACCATATGCGCCAAATGACAAGTTTCGCTGATCATAAAAAATGTACTTAGCAGCCTCATGAGGAGGCCTACTAGCAAAATTAATATCGTGAGTCTTTAAAAACTTCTTAGCAGCTTGGGGGGATGAAACAATAATGTTACGAACAATCCAAGCTGCAGGTACATGATGGGGCCATATTTCTCGGCTAGTTTTTGCATATCCTGGTGTGGATTTTTGCCTATCAGGTGAAGGTGTCCTAAGACAGGAATGCTTTTCGGGCTAGGTGGTAGTCGTCTTTCGAGTTTCTTCTTGGACCATGCTTGGTGAAGGTAAGCAAGAAGAACTAATGCAAGAGTTATAACAATCCAAGCCATAGCTAGTTGGTTGTATAAGTTGTCAACTGCTCAATTAGCTCTACTTATAGATACTACCATGAGCATAAAACATAATCTAACCTTGCTGAATTCGAAACTTAAGATTATTGTGATGCTAATCCATTTGTTTTAACTTCAATATCTGGAAACTGGAAGCGTAACTTTTGCTAAACTGACAAGCACAACAGTCTGGCCGCCAGTGAGAAAACTCCTCTGCATATCTTTGTCAGTGAAATCACACACAAGTTCAAATAAAAAAATTGTTACAAATAGTATGAGAATCTAACTTCATTCCTCTGTTTAAAATGATTGCTTGGTGAGATCGAGAAAATCCAAATTCCAAATTTTATCCAAAATCTGACTCCACTATGCAACTTCTGTGAAGCATGCATTTGTATTGTATAGTGAACATAAAGTTGAAGTCTAGTATTTTAATGGAGCAAAAAACTGAATATTGTGAAAGCAGATCTTGGACTTGCACAATGCTATGTTATCTTATCTTCATATAATCTGGGGCCAAACCATGATTTTAAAAGATTTGGACTGCAGTGCATAAGTATAGAATAGTACACTTAATTTTTCAAGATAGTCCGGTTAGGAAAAAATTATAAGCTTTATTTTACGAGGTCAGTCCGGGTTTCAGTCTACCATGCTCCCCCTAGTCCCATCTCTGTATATGAGATATGTAATCATTTTCACAAGGTTCGTTCTGTCTCGGTAAATGTAGTTTAGAGAAGGTGTATACTATATACCCGTTATCATCACAATGCTGTTTGTGTATACATTCTAGACAACGGAAAGAAGGCTTAATGATCTTTTAAACCTTAAAGTTTGTACCAATATACCCATCAGCCCCTATGGTTTAAAACCGTTCCATTTTGCCCCTGAAATACTGAAAACGTATCTTTTTACCCTTGGAAAGGCCGATTTACACCGGGTTTTTTCCCGGTCCAAGGGTAAAAAGATACGTTTTCAGTACTTCAGGGCAAAAAGGAACGGTTTTGAACCATACGGGCTGACGGGTATTATTGGTACAAATCTTAAGGTTTAAAAGGTCATTAAGCCCGGAAAGAATGATAAATCTAACGGACCTTGTACTTCTGAAATTTGTTCGCCTACCCCATAAGAAAAATGTTGTGCTAAAAACGATGCTACTGATGAAGAAATAAATTTCATTTACAGTTCTAGATAACAAATTAAAACTCATGACTCTATATGATAGAACTATTACACGATAATCGATCGATAAATGTACAAATTTTGCCATTTTAAAGAAAACCTCAGCTTATGTATCAGTTTATAAGCACACACTTCTTGGCTGACAGGCAATCTACCTTTCAGTTACTACCATGAGGATAAAACGTAATCCAACCTTGGTGAATTCGAAACTTAAGATTATTCTGATGCTAATCCATCTGTTTTCACTTTTATATTCGGAAACGTAACTTCTGCTAAACTGACAAGCACATAACAACAGTCTGGCCGCCGGTGAGAAAACTGCTCTGCATATCTTTGTCAGTGAAATCACACACAAGTTTGAAATAAGTAACTATAACAAATAGTAGGGTTAATGACCTTTTAAGGCATAAGGTTTGGACCAATATACCCATCACCCCTGTAGTTCAAAACCGTACCTTTTTGCCCCAGAAGTACTGAAAACGTATCTTTTTACCCTACGTTTTTAGTACTTCAGGGACAAAAATGAATGGTTTTGAACCACATGGGCTGATCAGTATATTGGTGCAAACCTTAAGGCTTAAAAGGTCATTAAGCCTAAATAGTATAAGAATCTGACTTCATTCTTTCTATAAAACGCTTTCTTGCATGAGATCGATAAAATCCAAATTCCAAATTTTATCCAGAAAACTGACTTCACTATGCAACTTCTGTGAAGGCATGCATTTGTATTGTACAGTGAATATAAAGTTGAAGTCTACTATTTACTGGAGCAAAAATAGAATAATGTGAAGGCATATCTTGGACTTGCGGACTGCCACATATAAGTAGTGGCGGAACCAAGATTTTCGAACATATAGGCTATATAATGCATAACTATAGAATAGTACACTTCATTTTTCATGATAGTCGGATTAGAAAAAAATATTAGCTTGATTTTACGAGGTTAGTCGGTTTCAGTCTACCATGCTCCCCCTAATTCCTTCCCTGTATATAAGAATGCAATTTATTTTCAGAAATTGTAGTTTCGGGAAGGTGTATATTCTGTTTCCGTTATCATCACAATGCTTCTTCTGTATACATGCTAGACAACAGAAAGAATGAATAGTGTGGCCGAGCTTGTACTTCTGAATTATGTTAACCTACAAATGAGAAAAATGTTTTGCTGATAAAGATGCTACTGAAGAAATAAATTTCATTTTCAGTTCTAGCTAACAAATTAAAACAAACTAATAACTCTATATCATAGAACTATACACAAAAATTTTATCGATAAATGTAGAACATTTGCCAAAAACCTCAGTTTATGAGTAAATATCAGTTTATAAGCACCCGCCTCCTGGTTGACAGGTAATCTATCTCTCCGTATCTTTGCCTTCGCTCGTGCTAGGAGAATTTCTGTCAAGCAGATAGTTTGCCTACCTACTTAGGAAATTAGACAACATACTGCGATAGACTAGTTGTGGTGCATGTTGGCCTTGAGATAAAGAGGTGCAGATGATGATGATACTGATGAAGAAATATATTTTGTTATGATTCAAGTGATTGGATCAAAAACTAACTTTTACTAGCATATCTGATATTGATGGTTTGTGGATTTTGTATTTTGCTTTTGATGCCTCTCTACAACTTCTTGATAAATTTTCAAAAACCTTCCAACTTATCAAAAACTAATAAAAAAAATCGAAATTTATTAAATTTTGATTACTGTTAACAGCTTACTAATCTTTTAGGACAGAGGTTATCAGAACTAATTTACACAGTGGGAAAGAGTAACGCTGAGATCCGAATGCTTCTTACACTCGTAGCCTCTGTTTATTTAAATACAATTCTGCATACATTTAACAATCTTTAGATCGTACTTCTGGATTCAGATGGACTGGATATGTTAATTATGGTAACATAGCATCTATTTTGTTTCTGATATATCTGTATCAGCATACAGACAAATTTTGGTTAGACATGCCAACTATTTATTCAAATACTTTAGATGCTCAGAAGTACCAATATACATTGTAACTGTTATGTCTTCTATTTGATTCCTTAAGGAATCTACTTCACCGATTGACAAGTACAACTGTCGGATGTGGAACTATGTTGTTTAAAGTATTGACCAATGGACTCAGATTGCCACCCCTAAATAAGGGAAATGCATATATTTGTGCAAATTTTTTACATATGATTTATTACGTTTACTAGGGATAATTACTTCTTCTGCCCCCTCTATCACGTTCTCTCCCATGTCCAGGTGTTTGTGCATATAAGTAGTTGCAGAGCTGATTGCTGAGAGGAGGGAGGAAGAGCAGAACTTATTCATCTGACGAGAAATTGCTGGAAAGGCTGTTTCCAAGAATCTAATTATAATGAAGGCGACAAGATGGAGTAGCTTTTAGGTGACTAGCTCTTGTAACGACAAGTCCAAACTCCTCAGTCATGTCTATCTCCGATGGCTCCATCCCATTAGGAAGTGCCCAATCAAAACAATGCACAAGTTGTGCCACAATTAGGCGAACCATGATGATCCCCAACTGCATTCCTGGGCACCCTCTTCTTCCGGAGCCAAATGGAATAAGTTCAAAATCACGTCCTTGAAGATCTATATTACTTCCAACAAATCTTTCCGGTATGAACTTGTCTGCATCAGTCCATACCTTAGGGTCTCTGCAAATTGCATATATGTTAACCATGACTGTGGACTTTTTTGGTATAAAAAAACCATCAATTTCGCAATCTTCTATAGACTGATGAGGGAGTAATAATGGTGCCACTGGATGTAGTCTGAAGATTTCTTTTATTACCATGTCTAAATATTCTAAACTCGCTAAGTCTGACTCGTCAACCATCTTGTCCATGCCAACTACTTCCGCCAACTCGTTTTGGACTTTTTTCATGATTTGTGGATTTTTTAGAAGCTCAGCCATCGTCCAATCTACAGTTGTCGCGGAAGTATCCACTGCAGCAGCAAGCATATCCTGTGAAGTAATTTTAAATAATTAATTATATTGCAAGATGCAAATTTAAAAATGTTAGAAAAGCCAGAAGGAAAAAGATCAGGGATCCTAGTAGTTTACCAGTAGAACAGCCTTGATGTGTGTGCGATCAAACTCGAACTCAGCTACTCCTGATTTCATGATGTCTAACATAGTATCAACGAAGTCCTTTGTTTGCCCGGGGTCCTTGGGTATCGCATGTTCATCAAGAATCTTCTCCAAGAATTTATCAAATACCTTAGCAACAGCTTTCATTCTCTTGGTCAGTCCCTGAAGATCAAGTACACTAAGATAAGGAAAGAAATTTCCTAGATTAGGAATTGCTGACAACTGCATTCCCTCTTGAATCACGGCTTTAAATCCCTTCTCATCAATATCATTATCTACGTATTTTTTACCAAATATCATTCGGCAACTGATATCTGCACTCATAGACGCAACTATGTCGCTAAGATCAATGGTAACACCTTTCCGAGCTGCATCTTCAATGCTATTCACCAAGAGGCTAATCTCTTCCTTTCTCATGGATTTAAATGAATTTATTTTTGCACTACTAAGCAACTCTAAGGTGCACAATTTACGCATGTTGCGCCAGTAAGGACCGTAGGCGCCAAATGACAAGTTTCGCTGATCATAAGATATGTACTTAGCAGCCTCATGAGGCGGCCTACTGGCAAAATTTATATCATGATTCTTCAAAAACTGCTTAGCTGCTTGTGGGGATGAAACAATAATGTTACGAACAAATCCAAACCGCAGGTACATGATGGGGCCATGTTTCTCAGCTAGTTTTTGCATGTCCTGGTGAGGATTCTTGCCTATCAGATGAAGGTGTCCCAAGACAGGAATGCTTTTCGGGCCAGGTGGTAGTCGTCTTTCGAGTTTCTTCTTGGACCATTTTTGGTGAAGGTATGCAAGGAGAACTAAGGCAAGAGTTAATAATATCCAAGCCATTGCTAGATTTGATAAATTGTCCAGTGCTCAGATTTTTCTACTTATAAATACTATCTTGAGCATAAAACAATATCTAAACCTTGGTGATATCGAAATTTAAGATTATTCTGATGCTAATTATTTTGTTCTCACTTTTATATTAGAAAACGTAGCTTTCGCCTCCCTTATGAGACAAGCACATAACAATAGTCTGCAGGGCCAGCTATGAGAAAACTCCTGTGCATATCTTTGTCACTTGTCAGTGATTTCAACAAGTTGAAATAATTTTTTTTTTTTACAAATAGTATGAGTATCTAACTTCATTCTTCCGTCTAAGGTGCTTGTTCGGCGAGATCAATAAAATTCAAATTTAAAATTTTATCTAAGAAACTGACTTTACTATGCAACTTCTGCAGAGGCATGCATTTGTATTGTATAGTGAAAGTAAAGGAAAGATAGAATAATGTGTAGGCAAATCTTGGACTTGCACAATGCTATGTTATCTTTGTATAGAAATACATTTCATTTGCAGTTCTAGCTAAAAAATTTAGAACTGACTTCTACTCTAATCTCTCTACAGAACAGAACTACAGTAACAGTATTACACGATAGAGTATCGATAACTTTACATCGTTTGCCATCTTATCATACCTCAGTACACGAGTAAATTTCAGTTTATGACACCGCACCTCTTGGCTAACGGGCAATCTTTATATTACTCACTCTGTGAGCTCAGGCTAGGAGAATTTCACTCCAGCAGATAGTTCATATAGTGAAGTGCACGAGCATATTTCATATACATGATAGCCTGACTGCTTAAAAAATTTAGAAAAATTGATATTCGAAACTTTTTTCAATGTACTTGTTTGTTTCCTAAATATTTGTATCCCAATGTCAACAAATTTGACGCAGCACAAAACCTTCCGCCACCAAGATTTACTAAAAATATAAAACCCACACATAACTGTCAGATGTAGAACATATATGTTTGTTATAAGAATTGACAAAGAGACATGAATTGTGACTACTGAAAAAAAATTGGAACGGAAAGGACAAGTATGGGCCACTTTTCGGTGATATGGGTTTTGTGAATACATGATGTAAATTCTAAGTTGAGGATCGAAAATAGGTTTAACTTAAATTTTTTCTTTTTAATGAAGTTGGACAAGTATGGGCCACTTTTCGGTGATATGGGTTTTTAATGAAGTAAATTCTAAGACGAGCTAGGGTGGAGCTGTTGATGGGAGGATGATTTAACTTAAAATTTGTGGTAGTGATACTAGTCTGCTAGATATGCTAAACGGTGAAAAGTATGTTGATTTGTGCTTTGATTGTTAAAACAGAACATAAAAACAATATAAGTCTCACAAGTCATCAGTTCTTCTTCAATGTTGCAGATCATTCTTTCTTTCTTCTTATATATAAAAATAAAATTGACACTGAAAAGATTAATGAGATGTACGTGGACTGCTGAGTTGCTGTGGCAAAAACAAACATACAGTTTAGTGCCAGTTTGCAAGCGTGAAATGATCAAACTTATTATCAGCATCTTATTCAGTAATATAGACTTGTCAATATACAGGTATAGCCCGAATAGTATTTTACTGATTTCATCCTTTTTTAAGGCGACAAGTAGGAATGGCCATAAGATGTGTAGCCCGGCCAACAACAAGACCAAATTCCTCAGTCATGTCGAGTTCTGATAACTGCATTCCATTAGGGAGATCCCAATCAAAACAGTGCAACAGTTGGGCCAGCACGAGTCGAACCATAGTGAGACCTAATTGCATCCCAGGACACCCTCTTCTCCCAGAGCCAAAGGGAAGTAGTTCAAAATCCCTTCCTCGAAGATCTATATTGCTCTGGACAAATCTTTCTGGGAGGAACTTCTCTGCATCGGTCCATACCTTAGGGTCCCGGCCTATTGCCCATACATTAATGGAAACTCTTGAATTTTTCGGTATGAAAAATCCGTCCACCGTGCAATCCTCTATTGACAGATGAGGAAGTAACAGTGCTGCCACAGGGTGCAGCCTCATGGCTTCTTTTATAACCATATCTAAGTATTCCAACCTCTCCAAGTCCGATTCTTCCACCATCTTGTCCATTCCAACTACTTGTTCCAACTCTTTTTGGACCTTTTTCATTACTCTTGGATGTCGTAGAAGTTCAGAGAGTGTCCATTCAATAGTTGTTGCAGAAGTCTCAGCTGAAGCAGCAAACATGTCCTAAAAAGCCATTTGGTATGGATAAAAACATAATCATTGAATATACATATACAATATTATGGAATTGGTGTTTGAGAGTTTATATGCTTGGTATGGATAGAACATAACTTTTAATAAATTTGAAGATGTTTAAAAACTAAACACATATTTACTGAGGCTCAAACACTCGACTTGGGACCAGGGATATATGCTTGGCTAAGCCGTTCAGAATGTTAAAACCTACAAGATCTACACATATAGTTATTCCAAAAGTTTATTATGTCAATTAGAAGTTGTTAATCAAATTTTTCCGTGTATTAAGTTTTGATGAGATGGTTCCCCTTAGTGACTTGTTATTGTGTTCTAGTCGTGCAAGTGAGCAGAGTGGTATATATATATGATCAATTTAAGTCTGTCTATTACCAAAATTTTAAAAGAGTCGTTTACCATTAGAATAGCTTTGATGTGGGAGCGATCAAACTCAAATTCTGAATCTCCAGATTCCACGATGCCCAACATGGTATCAACAAAGTCTTTGGCCTGCCCAGGCTCCTTCGGCTGATCATGATCATCAAGAATCTTTTCTAAAAATTGATCCCATACCTTGGCTATAGCCTTCATTTTCCTAGTCAATCCCTGAAGATCAAGTGCACCGATGTAAGGAAAATAGTCAGCAAGGTTAAAAGCCACAGCCATCTTCATCCCCTCCTGAATTACACCTCCAAATCCTCTTTCATCGAACTCTCTATCCTCAAATTTCTTCCCAAACACCATCTGGCAGCTGACATCGGAGCTCATGTATGTTATTCTTGTACTAATATCAACAGCAACCTGTTCTTGAGCTGCGTGCTCAAGAATATTTACCAATTCACTAAGCTCCTTTTTTCTCATGGCTTGAAAAGAATTGATTTTGAGGTTACTGAGCAATTCCAGGGTGCACAATTTGCGCATGTTACGCCAATAAGGACCATAAGTTGCGAATGTCAAACTTTTTCCCTCATAAGTAATGTGCTTAGCAGCTTCAAGAGAAGGCCTGCTAGCAAAATTAAGGTCACAGGTCTTGAGAAACTGCTTGGCTGCTTCTGGTGATGAGACAATGATGTTAGGAACAAATCCGAAGCGCATTGACATAATTGGACCATATTCCTCAGCTAGTTTCTTCAAATCTTGATGAGGGTTTTTACCTAACAAATGAAGGTGTCCGATTATGGGAAGGCCTTTTGGTCCTGGTGGGAATTTTCTTTGCCTCTTATTCTTCATCCATGGCCGGAGAAAATAAACGACTACTACTACTACCACTACTACGACGAGTATGATCCAAGTCCAAGCCATGAGTAGTATGTTCTAGACTCAACACAATACCATCTTATGATGGGCAATGCTTGACTGCTAGCTATTTTATCAAAGATTACTGATGAAAAGTTTGTTGAAATAGACGCCTTAGTATAATAATAGTAATTCTATGAATTCTAAGTATGTTAGTGGAATGACATAGAAAACACATTATATGATTACCAGTCTTGGATGTATGTATTTGTTCTGCTCTTTTTGAAGATACATCAAACGTGTTCTTAGATTAAAAAACATGAAACTTTTTTTTCGAGTTAATTAATTAGTCAATAATTGTCACTATATCCTTTGTTGCTAATCGGCTAAATTATCAGGTGTCCCTATATCCTTCCGAATTATTTGTAGGAGATATGTCTTAATTGCTTGGCATGTTAACAACAAACTTCACAAGACAGGCAAGGCTAGGGGTTTCGCCTAATGTTCCATGCAGGTCTAAACACCAGCTTTAATCACTATCCAAGGCAGAGTTAAAATAGACGACAAGAGTTAAACCCTTACTATGTCATCGTGTTCAAAGAAAAAAAGTTTTACATATATAAAAACCAGGTAATATCCTAATTTTGAAGTACTATAGTGAGCTTTTGTCTTGCTAATAAATTGTTTATTTAAAACTAAAAATATGAAATATAATCAATCAATCAATATACTTATATCAAGGAGAAGACGGGGGCGTTTATGTAGCGCCTCTCAGATCGTCCTGTTTTATTTTCAAGTTTTCTCAATTTTCCAACTTAATAAATAAAGAAAATTTTAATTACCTTATATTTCTTAAACTTTCCTCTTAACTCAAATTACCTTT
>PHNY01294021.1:9902-23166 GCA_003724115.2 Anethum foeniculum | reverse complement strand
CTCTCTCTCTCTCTCTCTCTCTCTCTCTCTCTCTCCTCTTCTCTCTCTCTCTCTCTCTTTCCTTCTCTCTCTCCCTCTCTCGCCTATTATGCTTCAGAAAATCTAGGTGCAAATAGTTAATTATTTTATTAAAATATCTTCAGTATATTATAAATCGTTCCATGTTGTTATAGCATTGTTGTTATATGCTCTGTTCACTGTTATTCACATGTTATGATGACATTTTTTGTTGACTTATGGTCAATGTGAGCCTTCTCTTTCTACACATGTGCTGTTTGATTGTATAGTATATATACATGTTTGGAATCACCTGTTACAATACTTCCTCTGTTCACCACGAGGCCTTGTTTGCGTTTTTGTTATGAATTCGGTTTAAAATTCTCTGTTTGTGAACATAATTGTAAACTATGGTACATGTTTAAATGTCTTCTCGGTTATAAACTGTGGTACATGTTTAATTGTCTTAACATAATTCTCTGTTTTTGTTATTCATAATTGCGAGGTTAACTTTGCTCGCGAAGTCGGGGATTTTAAAACATAATTGTACATGTTCTCGGTTAGTGACTAGTGAATTGGAGTAGTATAGTATACAGTACTCGCCTCTTTGTAAATTCAAATGCAATGAACTTGCGCGAGGGTAAATGTTTACATTTCACAATTGTACTAAGTAAAGCTCTGAACAAGACTGTTTTTGCTGAATGGTTGATGTAAATGGTTTAGCACATAGGTTTATAAACTCTGCTTGTGAAGTCGGAGATTTTAAAATATAATTGCATATGTTTTCTGTTAATGATATAGTACACAGTACTCACTCCATTGTTAATTAAAATTAAATGAATTTGAACGACACTAACTGTTTAAATTTTTACAATTGTACTGCTTAAAGCTCTGAACAAGACTGTTTTTACTGAATGGATGATGTAAATGGTTTAGCGCATAGTGGGACAATAATTAAAGTGACAGGTAGTTAGTACGGTTTTTGTTTTGGAATGATTGCATTTACTAGAGTTTTTTTTATGTTATATTAATACATTTACAGTGACCACAAAATGGAATATTATGAAGAAGAGGGTGAGATAATCCCTGATTGCGTGATAAACTACTATACTGTTGATAGTGATAATCAACCAGTCTCATTTTCTGTATTGCCACTTCTCTGGAGCGAGGATGAGACACCTGGCAATTCGGATACACAGATATTCTTATGTGGCACTGCAGTGACTGGGCAAAAAATGTATAAGAAGATTATAGCATGGAGGCCAGAGATTTCTTATGCATTGCCAATGATTTATGTTCTTTCCAAGGATAAGTTGTGGATGCAGCTCCAAAGGCCTAGGAGAAGCTTTGAAGAGGATATTATGCCTACTTTGGTAACTGTTCATTGCCTCCATTTTATAAAATGGAATCTCAAAGCAGATGGATCTGCTCTATGGACCCAATTGCACAAAGCTTTTAGGTTGTGTGCTTCTCCTGTTTTTTTGACTATCATGTATTACTTATTAGATCTCAGGGCAGAAACATATGGACTATGTTTAATTTTTCTGGTGCAGCACCTTTGAGGTTGCACCCTCGAAGAATCATCTCCTGAGTCATCTGCCTCTGATACAAGAAGCTGCGAAGAGAGATAAAGATTTAGCAAAGTGCGAGGTTTGTATTATCCGAAATATGCCTTGTACATATCAATCCTGCTAAATAAATTTTCTTTACCATAAAGTTAGTAGTATACGGGTTTATTTTACTTGTGGAAAAAAGTTATACTGGTCTGGTTTTAGATTACATAATAGAACTAAGCCACTCGGATATCTTCCTCAATGTTGGTGAACCATATACCTTAAAGTTGGGACATTCAAATTTTCGTTTTTGGGATTAAAAAATTACCCACAAGTGAACAGAATATGTAAAAAGTCAAGTAGTGCTGATATTGACGTGAAACGATTACACTGACCTCCATATATAATGACAAGGCACAAGGATAAGTTAAGCGAAGAAAAATAAATGGAGGAGCTCTTTTGTGTGGTATGTAGTGACATAGTGTAACTTACAAAGAGTTTTTGAAGCTGATCATCAACATAGTAGACATGATATTCTCAATCATCTTTAATATCTAACTATTATGTTTGCTGCTATAACCAAGTTCAATATACTTCATATGTGTTGAAGATTCAATTCTGTTCAGCTAAATTACACTTATTCTGTTCTGTCTTGTGCTTTCGTAAACAGCTTCTACCTACACTGCTTTTGGAGACTCGTACTTGTGAGGTGATTTCCAATAATACTAACTAGGAATATTTTTTCTTTTTATAACTAATTTTGTTTACTGTCCAAGTCATTTTCAGTGACAGTTTATGCTTTTGGGTACAGGCGAATCGTGCAACAAAGAAAATAGAATTTGAAGCTGACAGTCAGGAGGATTATGAAGACACTGATGATGATGGTGACGATGAAATATTTGATTCTGTCTGTGTCCTTTGTGATAACGGTGGTGAAGTACTCTGGTACGCACATAATTTATTTGTTTATCTGTTATTTATTTGTTTATATGTTTCCAAATTGTGAATGGACTGCGGTATTGGACAAAGAGGGTTGCCATTATTGTCCTCTGAAGTATTTTCTACTAATTCCCTCTTTCCATCTTGATGTTAGAAGACAGTACTATAAATTGAAATTAATTAGATAAAGAAAAAAGGAAATCCACAATACAATTATAATTCTCTTGAACATTTCTGTGTATCCTAAAACCTGTGTGTTCGAAAATCTGCCGGTGCTGCTGTCGATAATCTCCAGTTATATTGTCAAAGTATCCAATTTGAATTTAGTTTGCCAAGGATATGTCTCCCCAGGCATGCCTATCTTTTTGTCGTTAAACTTGAAAAAGTTTCAAATTAGTTACTCACTTTTCTTTTCCTCCACATTATTTTTTTATCCAAGACATCTCATTAGTTCAACTTAAGATCTCAGTTGCATATGATGTGTCCATGTATGCATCAAGTCATCTGTTTTCTGGTGGAGTGGTGATTGGGTGCTTAAACTCTTAGTTATATTTTGCTTGTTCCACCATTATTGTGCATTTTCACCTACATCTTGCAGTTCTAGTCAAAAGTAAAACATATTGCTTCAATTTTTTTCTCCTTTCTGAAGTTAACATATATGTAGGCGTGTATAGTATTTATGATTGCAACGGGGCATGTCCCAGATCAAGCTGTAGCTGAAACAGTAAATAACAAACCAAAAGATCTACTTTCATTAATATGTATTATTTTTTCTTATGATGCAGTTGTGAAGATAAGTGCTTAAGATCCTTCCATCCAAACAGAAATGATTCGTTTTGTGAATCTCTTGGCTATAGTGATGCTCAAGTCGAAGTATGAACAAGTTCTCATCATATTATTATTGAGTTTTGTATAGTGTTCCTGTGTTATATTAGATAGATTCAATTATTTTTTAGCTTCAATTCGTTGTTCTTTTCTATGCAGGCAATCCCGATTTTCTTTTGCAACAATTGTCAATATCAGCAACATCAGTGTTTTGTTTGTGGCAAATTGGGCTCCTCTGATCAATCTTCTGCTCCAGAGGTATGATCTACAAATTATCCAGTGTTAAGAGTTTTTTTAAATCTGTTGACCTTAAAGACCCTTCTTTTCCACAAAAGTGCACTTGCGAACAGGTTACAGCTAATCTGACCCGACGAATATAAGAAAATGATCAAGTAATCGTTATTGAAGTAGTATACATATATTTTAAGAATGAACAGTGTCAGTACTCGTATCTTAACAAGAATGAATGAGCTTTACCCAGCTTCCCTTCCGCAACTAAATGCAACTAACAGTGGGTGGAGAAACCGTAGCTGCTAAAGTTACCATATTAGTACACAGTTTTCATACTTGCATCAGCTTTTGTATGTTTTTTTTTTCCTGAGGCTTTCTCTTGAATTCAAGTGCCAAGCTGCTTCTTGTAAGTCTGAAGTGGACAAGTATGTTGTCCCTGCTTGAAAACCATGCCACTGCAGGTCTTCCAGTGTGCCAATGCAGATTGTGGTCACTTCTACCATCCAAACTGTGTTGCCAAACTCCTCCAGCCTTGTGATTCGTTGAAAACTAAAGAACTTCAGCTGAAAATCCATTCTGGGGAATCTTTTGTATGTCCTGCCCATAAATGTACCATATGTATGAAAGGAGAAGACAAAGCAGTTCACGAGTTGCAATTTGCAATGTGTAGACGCTGTCCAAAGGCATTCCATCGGAAATGCTTGCCCAGGTATGTTCCCATTGTTTGCTTTGAATACCATCTCTCGGCACTAAACAAGGCAATACTATTATATTAAGAATACAAAGTAGTCACACCGGTGACGTCTATCTAAAGCTTGATGGTAAGTCTACCGGACAGACTCTCAAGTCTCAGGTCCCAAATCATTACTATCCAGGTAGTTGTCGTCAACTGATTCATTTCAAGGATAGGGAATCCATGGTTTTTATTTAACTCTTTAATTTTCAGCGAGATTACCTTCAGAAGTGATGGGAGTATTGTTCAAAGGGCTTGGGATGGTCTCTTACCGGGCCGCATTCTAATTTACTGCATGTAAGTAGATACTGAAATGATGTCTGTATACCTGTTTATCTAAAGAGCATGGTGTTTACTGTTTCTTAAGTGATTCTGCAGTAGTTTGTAACAAACGACTCTGATTTTTGATGCGGGACTTCACAGGGACCATGAAATCCTGTCTGGTATTTGGACACCAAAGAGAGACCATATTATCTTCCCTAATGTTGAAGGAAAAATGCAAACCACTTCGGGATTGCTTTCGAGCAAAGAGAAACTAATAAGAAGTAGGGATATGGGGAGTTTAGTTGTGAGAAGTCCTTTGAAGCAGAGATTTAACCACACTGGGAAATATTGTGGTCATTCAACCTATGCTACATTAACTGGGGAAAAGATGTTTAGGGATACCAACATAGACAAAAGATCCACACCACAGAGAACAATGCACTTACTCAATTCTAGCAAAGGAAAGATATCTGATTATCCGAAACAGAGTGCAGATAAGTTTATGAAAGTTAAAGGAAGCAGTAGCCAGCCTGCAGTTGATCATGACCTTAAATCAAGGTTATTTAATGATCTTGATATATATATATATATATATATATATATGTGTGTGTGTGTGTGTGCGCGTGTGTGTGTGTGTTTCCTATGTATATTAGAGTGTCTGTATGTTTGTTTATATAATTGCTATCTGATACTTTGTCATATAGGATGTTAAAGTTAATAAAGGATTCAACATCTTCTCTCAATATGGAAGAATTTTTGAAAGGCAAGAAGTCGTCATCATTATACTCATCAAATGTAAGGATCGCAGAGGACAAGACCTTTACTGAAGGGAAGGTAAAAGGCTATGTAGAGGTGTGTTACATCGTATGATAGTTTTGGGTTATACCATAATCAGAAGTTAATTGTACTTTTAGTCTTTAGTTTATTTAATAATTTTCACAGGCCGTTCAAACTGCGTTGAAGATATTAAATGATGGGGGAAAGTTGGAGGATGCAAAAGCTGTGTGTGACCCGAAGGTCCTCAAACAACTTGTCAGATGGAAGGTTTTCCCCCCTTGTGAATTCATAGCAGTAAATTTGTCAATCATCTTCGCTATTAATTCTTAGTCTACTGGCACATTATCTCGTAAAAGTCTTATCATTTATTCCTATCAGCTGACAAGGTAGAAATATGATTTTTTTGACAGTTTCAGATAGTTGTAGTTCCAGTAAATTGATTAAAGACAGACTGGATTTTGTTTTAACTTCTAAGACTGCACTCAGTGCTTTGTTCTTATGGTGCAGAAACAACTCAACATTTATCTCGCCCCTTTTCTCCATGGAAAACGCTATACATCTTTTGGCCGGCACTTTACTAAAGTGAGCAAGCTTGAGTTGGTAAGTAAATTTTATATGAATTCTTGCTTCAGTTTAACTGACTAGACAGTAGAATGTGCGCTGCCCATGATGTGGATCGATGATGACTTAAAAAACTTATTTAGTAAAAGCAGTAGTGCAATACAAACCATACTTGACTGCAAGGGTGATATGAAATATGTAGTTATGAATGTTCAAACCTGATTGTACCAAAAGTAAAAGCAACAAATTTCGGATATGTTTCTGGGACTGTCCATGACAATGTTTTTTCCCGACCTCAGGAAATTTACTCCTTCACATTTTATGACTATAACATGCATGAACTGACTTTGAGCATAACCCTCTATACTCAGTTGCATATTAAAAAAAATCTGAGTTTTTTCTCAAAATTTAACTCTAATACCGATTACCGATCTATAAGGAGTTTTCAGCTAACAAACTCCTATGATATTACAGTGTGGGGTTAATAACTTGCTACATACATTTTTTTCAAAACAAGCAATATGTGTCCTCCATTACCATGAAATAGGCTGATAAGTGTATTTCTATCTATGTATTCTAACACAAGCACATCATATGATTGGTGTTGACAATTATTTTCAAGACTATATTGTAATCTTATATTCTTATATAACATTGTTCAGTTTGCAGTTTTGTCACCCTGCAGAAACGAAGAAAATTTTATTGAATGTGCGGATGATCTTGATTCTTGATCAACTGACGCTTTATCTGGCGCCTTAACGATTAATATCACTTTATTAGGTGGCTTGCATAGGGAACAGGTGCAATATTCAGTACCTGGAACTCTTAGGATCACATCCACAGTAGACCCACAGTAGATTGACGTTGATTAAACACAATAACAAACACGAAAATAAAGAACACAAAAATTTAATGTGAAAATCCCTCCGGAAGGGTAAAACCACCAATCCACATACAAGAATGGAGTTATTCCCTCGCTTAACACACTTGAATAAAATATCTAAAAACCTTAAAAGTATCTATATTTATAGGAGCTACAAATATTCCAATCCTAATCTTCTTTGAATTCTATTAAAGATTTCTGCCATCTTTGAAATCCTTCTACAATTAACATATCTACCAAGACAATACTCACCTTAATTATCATAAATAAGATAATTACTTAATTTAAGATTCTTAACTTATGTAGGAATCGAGGCAGATCCCAATAGGAACATGTCAGAGAACTTAAGAAAAATATAAATTGGACATATGTTTCTTCTATATAATAAATTGAATTCAGTGTACATAGTGTTCGATACATTAAACAACATTAATTTTCTATAAAAATTCAAATTTTAAAACGTCAGGCTGGGCTATTTACTCGAATAACCTTCTAGTTCTTGATCTTTTTAGTATGATTCCAAATCTGATGGTTAGGCAGACATCTAAATGGCAAAGAGAATGCATACATCTTACTCTCCCTTGACCTTACTTCCAGGAGTACCTTTTATGAGTAGGACGAGGACTGATCTGTATGAGCTGAGGTTGCCCAACTATGAGCGGAGCTGTAAAAAAGTGATCGTGGATTCTTTCATCAAGGATTTCATCTGATTTAACATGATATTAGTATATTGCTAGACAATCTGAAGTGGTTGTGGAGCAGGCACTCATTTAAGTAGTATATATTGCGTCAGTTCCTGCTTCCACGTAGTGTGGAATGTTCAGCAGTAATGATTAATTCTTATGTGTATTTATAACTGACTGCTTCTTGGTTGATTGTTACTTTGTAAAAATTATCAATTTATTGCGATCTATAATCTTTTGTCCCTGCAATTGGGAAACCCTAGGGGTAGTGATTCTTCTGAGGTTGAATTGCCCAAGTTATCGTTATTCTTTTTTTATTATCACCAATCGATCGTTTCTACAATCTGTCCATATTATATAGCTCATAGCACATTTCTTCGTTGTGCAGATAGTGGATAAGCTTAAATGGTATGTGCAAGATGGTGATACGGTAAGACTGTATACTTCTCTTTAATTTTGCAAATTGCTGGAAGTTATCAATTTTTATTTATAACCATAAAAACTTTTTCAGATAGTAGATTTTTGTTGTGGTGCAAATGACTTTAGTTGCTTGATGAGAGAGAGGCTCCACGAAATGGGAAAGATCTGCTCCTTCAAAAATTATGATCTATTTACACCCAAGGTGCGTCTTTTTGGCTCAGCTCTTGCAGCTTTGCTAGGATTAAGCACACCATGTACTTGGTTGCCACCTTTTCAAATGTAGTGTCACGTGGTCTACATCCTGTTTTTGCTTTTGTTTTCTGCGCTGTTATAAACTCATATACTTCTTTCTTTCTCAAGTTCAAATTCTTATCAAAATTTGGTATTCATAACCCTTTTTGTCAAGAACTCAAGCTACTTCACTGATAATGTTTCTTTTCCTTAGAATGACTTCAATTTTGAGCAGAAAGATTGGATGACTGTCACTTTAGAAGAATTACCTGCTGGTTCTAATCTGGTCAGAGATGCTAATGAGTTGCTCTCTAGTACTTTCAATGCTTTAATATATGAATGTTATTGAAAATGGACTTAATATATATTTTTGCGGTCTCTATTTATAGATTATGGGCCTCAATCCTCCTTTCGGTGTCAATGGATGCTTGGCAAACAAATTCATTGACAAGGCACTCACGTTTAGACCAAAGCTACTAATTCTTATAGTTCCCGTAGAAACTGAAAGGTCTGTTTCTTGCCTGGCTAAACTTTCATACAACAGAAGTAAACAGTTCATTGCTTCTCGCTTATTTTTTTTTCTCTTGCTGCTACTACAGACTTGACAGAAAGAAGAGATACCCATATGATATTATTTGGGAGGATGATTGTTTACTGTCGGGCAAGGTCTGAAAGCAAAATGATGATTCCAGTCATCAGATAATTTGATTTAATTTAATAATATTCAAATGTGTATTTCTCCTTTCAGGCATTTTACCTACCTGGATCAGTTGATGTGTACGGTAAGCCATTGGAGCAGCATAACAATTTGGCACCACCACTGTATCTTTGGAGCCGTCCGGATTGGACTGCCAAGCACAAAACAATAGCTGAGACATGTGGCCACGGCACAGTCACATATGACCCAATACAGATGGGAAATATTGATACAGGAGAAAACCATGATGGGATATATGAGGATATGGAAGTCGATCCGCCTATCTTTTTACCGAGTAACAGCGCAGACCAGAAAAACTTTCATGAATGGAATTCGAAGGGCCTTTTTCCAAGTCATTACACGAGCTGGATGCAGCACTCCTCTGGTGTTTCTGATACTGCTGCAATGGGAATGCAGGATCCCTATGTTGTTTCGGATGCTATGCAGGGTGTCCACCATGAAGATCTGGAGGGTGTCCACCAAGGTGCTTTTCCCCCATCTCGCCAATATCCAACAGAGCCTTACTTCTATCCAGAATGGCCTGGTTTCTAACCTTGCGGTTGTCCTTTCTATGTGATGGAATGAATGAAAAACTACTAGTGCCTTTTGAAGAACTAACAGCTGTATATATGTTTCCCTTGGATGCATGATGTATTCAAGTTTTACTGATATACTAGGTACGGTATGCATGATTTTACTAATACTATGTATGCATGCATGCATGATGTTATGAGTTTTTGCTAAGTATCCTTGATAATCTCATTCTCATGTTATGCGGGGTGTTCACTAGTTTATTTCCAGTTAGTCATGTTATTTAAATATGTTATAAAATAATATAAAGAAAACAAGAAAGTGATCAAATCTTGTGCATAAAACTATTGAATTCATTAGAATACATGATACTATCTTGAGAGACAATGAACTCCCGTTTACACTTATATATACAAACATAGCAACGTAACACTGTAACTAACTTTCTAACAAACTCAATATGTTGAATGTCTAAAATACCCTTTGACTAATGACTTAAAATACAGAAATACCCTTGCCAGCTAAGCTTGCCAGCTGAGTGCTCAGCTCATTTGTCACTCCACATTACTCCCCCTCAAACGCAGAGTGGCTGAAAGAGACACCAAGTTTGGAAATGAGATAATGATGTTGTCTGGCGGTTAGTTGCTTGGTGAATACATCAGCAACCTGAGCATAAAATGGAACATGGAGAGGAACGCAAGAGCAGCCTGATTATCACATTTAAGTACAGTAGGTGGAAGATTAGAAAGACCCATGTCCTTGAGCAAGGTAGCCAGCCATGACACTTCACAACTTGCAAGAGCCATAACTCTATATTCAGCTTCAGCACTTGAACGAGAAACAACATATTGTTTCTTTGATTTCCAAGACACATGAGAGTTGCCCGGTATTATACAATAGCCAGTGGTTGAACGTCTGGAAAAATCACAGCTAACCCAGTCTGAATCGCAAAATGCTGTTAATTGTGCAGCCGAAGAACTTGGCAGCAATACAATTTTGTCCCGTACAAAGTGACAATCATTCTCGACATGTTTAGTTCGCTCATGAAGAACAGGGTTTGCAGCAATCATATGCTCAAAAGTTGGACCCTGCATAAACTGAGTGAGTATGTGAACTGAATATACAATATCCGGCCTTGTAACTGTTAGATAAATCAGTTTGCCCAATAACCTCTGATAAGGTTGAGCATCTGCCAAAACTGCACCCTTATTTGGACTCAATTTGATTTTTGAATGCAGAGGCAACTTGCTTGGTTTGACACCAGCCATATGGTATTCAGTTAAAAGATCCATTACATACTTCTTCTGAGACAAGAAAAACCTAGCAGAGGACCTGAAAATTTCCAAGCCTAGAAAATAATTCAGGCTTCCTAAATCCTTCATATGAAAGTTAGCAGATAACATTTGTTTCAGCAACTCAATAGTCTCTTCTGAGTTTCCGGCTATTAGAAGATCGTCAACATAGACCAATATCAAAGTTATAATAGTACCCTGAACTTTGGTAAAAAGACTATAATAAGCTTTTGATTGCAAATAACCATCAGCTTTAAGTGTGTTAGTGAGTTTCTCAAACCAACATCTTAGTGCCTGTTTCAAACCATATAAGCTCTTTATGAGTTTACACACTAGCCGACCACCAGATGCAGCAAATTGTACTGTATTTACAGCTGAAGATGTGTCAGAAATTCGACTTCCCATACCAGTATAACCTTGAGATAAATTCATATAAACCTCTTCAGTTAAATCTCCATGCAAAAATGCATTTGTCACGTCCATTTGAATTGTTATCCAGTCTTCAATTGCTGCAATATCCAATAGAGTTCTTACCGTTGCCATCTTGGCAACCGGTGCAAAAGTTTCTCCATAATGTACTCCTTGCTTTTGCTTACATCCAAGAATAACCAATCTACTCTTAAACCTGTCAATGGTGCCGTCTGGCTTATATTTCATTTTGTATAGCCATTTTGAACCAATAGCTTGTTTACCAGGAGGCAACGTAGTAATAATCCAGGTGCCATTTCTTTATAAAGCTTCATCTCACAATTCATTGCATCAATCCAATGAGAATACTTTATAGCTTGTTTAAACGATGTAGGATCTGTGTGTGTTGTTATTGATGTAAGAAAACAAGTAAAAACTGGTTGAATAGGTTGATTTATAACAGCAGTTACCTCAGGTCCAGCTTTAGTCATGTTAGAGACATAAGGAGTCAACCATCCAGGTGCTTTCTTAACTCGAGATGATCTCCTTAATGCAGTACCAGTATTATGCTCAGCATTGATATTTGAGGTCCCTGTAGTATACTCATCCAATATCTCATCTGATGCCTTTGACGAGTGTCCTGATGTTTCAGATATAGAAGCAGAAGGAAACTCAAATATGTCCAAATCACCACATTTATTATTTGAAGAAATTGGCATTTGCACCGGAACTGGAGACAAATATTTTGCTTCAGAATTTTCAGTAAATGGGAAAATAGTTTCATTAAATGAAACATCTCTAGAGATTACAACTGTTTTATCCAGAAGATTCAAAAGTCTATATCCTTTTGTTGTAGGAGGATATCCTATGAATGCACAAGGAGTACCTCGAATAGCAAATTTGTCTGTTGCCTTCAGGTCTTCATAAACAGGTGAGCACTTATACAAGACTTCATATGGACACTTGTTTTGCAGAACAGAAGATGGTAACCTATTTATAATATACACTGCAGTCAATACACACTTCCCCCAGTATACAATAGGTAAACCAGATTGTATCTTCAGTGCTCTTGTTGTCTCCAAAATGTACCTGTGCCTACGTTCAACCCTAGCATTTTGTTGAGGTTTATAGACACAAGTAGTCTGATGTAAGATTCCAGACTCAGCATAGTAAAGATTGCAGGCTGCATCTTTAAACTCCAATGCATTGTCAGTTCTTAAAGTCTTAATGGAAGTAGAAAAATGATTTTTTACATATGCAGCAAAACTTCTGAAGCATGACAAAAAATCTGACTTGTTTGTCAACAAATATACCCATGTCATTCTCGAACAGTCATCCACTAAAGTCAGAAAATATTTGTACTTATTTCTAGTAGTCACTCTATAGGGCCCCCAGATATCTCCATGAAGTAAATCAAAATATTTGTCAGCATGAGATGAACTGAGAGTAAAAGGCAACTTAGTAAAACTAGCCATTGGACATGTCAAACAGACTGCAGACAAATCAGATGAAAATTTTGATTTGATAGAATCTATCAGCTTCATCTTTGACAGAGGTGCATGCCCCAGCCTATTGTGCCACATTACATAAGTAGATTCACTAGAAACTTGAAAATGATTACAGGTCTTTGGAAAGTTATCATCCAAATAATAAAGACCTTGATGTAGAACACCAACACCTTTAATTTCTGATGTCTGTGAATCAACTACTCCCTCCGTTTCAAAATACATGTCCACTTTCATAAAATCACACATATTAAGAAATGCGAATGTTGATGAAAAAAGTTGGATTAATTGCATTAATTGAGTAAAATATGTGGAATATGGTTTATCTTGGAAATATAAATTAGATATAGGTGGTGTAGAGTTGATTTTGGAAATATAAACTTATATTGAAAGTTGAAGTGGACAACTAATTTGAAACAAATTTTTTCTTCTAAAGTGGATATGTATTGTGAAACGGAGGGAGTATATGACATTTCTCAGGAAGAAACACAATATGACAACTATTATCCTGAGCCAGCCTATGAATAGAAATCAGATTATGATTAAACTGAGGAACATACAAGACATCCAACAACAACAATCCATTATTCAAACAAAGATCTCCAACATGTGTTATTGTAGCAATTGCACCAGTAGGCAATTTTATAGTATGTATAGCAGGTGCTTTCTTCACATTTGTCAACAATGATAAATCTGAAACCATGTGATCAGTAGCACCAGAATCAATTATCCAA
>PHNY01294016.1:11780-26968 GCA_003724115.2 Anethum foeniculum | reverse complement strand
ACAAGAATGTACAAGTATAGAAAAGTCACATAGCATTTTCATTCAAGGACCACACAAAAGTAGAAGTGGTTTCGTACCTTAATCTGTGTTAGGCCCGGTAGGAAGCTTAAACACTCGTCCATAGTTTGGTCCAAGCGCGGCTAGAGTGCCCTTGTTTCTATTGTCCTTATCCCTTGAAGTATCGCGTTTAGGACACTCTGCAGCCTTATGCCCAGACTCACCACAGCTAAAACATGCTCCGGTATTCCAGTGATAATCCTTGTCCAAGTGATTCCTTCCACATATGGAACAAGAAAGCTTAGCTCCCGAATCGCGTCCATTAAAATTTCCTCGGTTATTGAATTTCCTCAATGGCCCACTCTCATTAAATCCACTTGTAGGCTCAGCTCTCTTCTTAGACTCAGAATCTTTCTTCCCGTCCTTTACCATCAGTCATCTCTCTACTACTAAAGCTTTGTTTAGCACCATCTTGTAAGTACTCAGTTCAAATGCTGCAACGTGCCTCTTAATCTCACTTCGTAGCCCCTCTTCAAACCTATGTGTCCTACTAAACTCGTCTGCAACCAAAGATGGCGCATACTTGGCCAAATGGGCAAATTCAGCTTCATATTCCGAGACAGTTTGCTTTTCTCCTTGGTCTAACCTTATAAAATCGCGCTCCAACTTAGCTCGTATAGTTCTAGGAAAATACTTGTCATGAAATGACTCCTTGAAATTTTCCCTGGTGTATGTTTGGGTAGCCTCTTCCTCGTTGCCTTCGACACGACTTTTCTCCATAAGCCACCAATCATATGCACTCCTCTGGAGTTGGTAGCTTGCCAAACTGACTTTTTGTTCATCTGTACTTCCTGTAAATCAAAAATCTTCTCCATCTCCTGTAGCCACTTATCTACTTTTGAAGAATTTGTGGATCCTTCAAAAATGGGAGGACTTAACTTCTTAAATTCGGATATCAAGCCCCTGGGTCCACCTTGTTGGTTAATGTCGCCAATGTTTCCCCCAATTGAGTCATCGCATTGTTATTACTCTGATGAGGCATGGTTCCTACATAATTCATTTAAGACTCAATCCTTGTACAATTAATAAAATATACAAAGAAATTTCTATATCAAAACACATTTTATTAATAGGGACCTCGAAAATAATACAATTCTTTTTTTTTTCCTACTCCACAAATAAAATACAAAACAAAAGGATATGCAATACAGTCTAAACATTAACTTAATCTTTATTATAGATGTTTTCCGCTAAACATGACTTAAGATTCACTAAGAAAGAAATCTAATCCGATGAGTGGTTATCTGAAGGGGAGGAACTTGCTGATGGTGGGTACTCGTAATAATCTCCGTCTCTCAAAACATTTCCTATCAATGCAACATTTTCGACGCACTTCTACTTGCATCTGCTTTGCGAAAATCTTTATGTACTTCTCGTCCCTCTTACTAGCACACTTACCCCTTAATGAAGTATTACGAAACCTTTGACATCCATTTACCAAATTCTGTCGTAGTAAAAATAGTCGGTGTTCGGCTCTCTCCACTTTCAAGTTTGCCTCTTCTAAATTAGCTCGGAGACTTTCCATTTCAATTTCGAGGTCAGTCTTTTTAGTAGATTCATTAATTATCTCTCCAAGATGTTCTTGAATTGATTCATCACTATCAGAAAAATGCTCAAAGTTGTTGACAGAATCATCACTATCTGAGTTAGGGTCATAGTTTGACGAAGGTGATGGTGAACTATCATCAGGATCCTCAATGTCAAACATTTCAACCTCAACATATTCTTCTACTATCTACAAAATTCTAAGACAACAGATTAATTAGTACCTTGAAAACACATTCAACTAAACTCATAACTCACAGGTCAAGCCTAAAAGGCAGTCTACAGGAAGCTAACCTAAGCTCTGAATACCAACTGTAAAACCCCAACTATTCGGATAATAAATTACACTTAAATATCAAAATAAAACTCCAATTAATATTCATGCTTAAAACAAGTTTTGAAGATGCCTATAAAATTCTAGAATCCAAGACATAATTAAAATCATCTAGCAGAAAATAAAATCAAATCCATAGCGACGCAACTCCAAAATCAAGCACTATCACTAAAACATTATTCCAAATAAGCTTAAAGCAAATTCATTTCCATGTCCGTCCAAGAGTTAAGTACCTGAAAATTTATAAGTCATGAGCCAAACAGCCCAGCAAGAAAACAATTCGAAAGTAGTGGATCAAGTAGTTCATAATTTTTATAGAGTCAAAATTATTGTTCAAAATCCAAAGATCACATATGATATAAGTTAATTCCACAGCTCGCTAAGGCCACAAATACCTAGTGACACAGTATCATAAGTTCATATCTTTGTTAATAATGCGCCCCTTACTAAGGTGTCATAGAGTGTGCGCCCCCGAAGGTAACATAAATTGCAATCCCTAGTAAGGTATCTTAAATTAGTTCCGGAACTATGCTATTACTAACGGTTCATAAGTCAGAGCTCACTGGGAATTATTATATCTAAAACATTTTACTTGATCCATAATTTAAAACAAAAACGGTGCAAAAATATTTAAAAGATTTCAAAATAAAAAATAAAAGTGTGAAAAGTCAATTTACCTTAACAGCAACAACTATCACCGATTCCATAATAGCAAGTTATACATAAACAAATATTTAATATAAAACAAATACAAATATTAATCTCCGACCTCAAGCCAAACTAAAGTTAGTAAGTTCATGTAGGTGTATTTATGCCACCTATGACAAACAGTAGATAGACATTGACTACCACGTATGTATATGTATAAAAAGCAGGAATATTGTTAAAAGCCAAAACTAAACATGTAAGCACACTTGTTTATTTCTTAATGAAAATTTTGATTAAAGCATCACACAAGATAAATATTAAATATACTTAAAAATACACATAACTTTTCTATTTTGAATAAAAATCCAGTTATCACAAAGATGTATTATTATTAACATATGCAAAAATAAAGGCTAACTATTTCACAAAAGATATTAATAGCAATTAATCACATAACATATTTTATAAAGAGGAAAATGAGTCATTAACATTAGCACATCTCAGTAGTATTATTGTATTACTGTAACTTGTTCAATGACATAAAAGATAACAAATGGTTTAATGAACAATTAATAAAACTAGAATAAAGGTAGATGCATACTTGTACTCACAATAACAAAGCTATAAAAATGAATAAGTACATGAGTGAATTAGTAGCCACAGATGTTCAAAACTTCTTAAATGATAAAGGACAACGTAAGATGGTATATACAGACTTAAATATTAATTTGAATCACACGCAGATATACCATACATGCACATGATTTTCTTCACATAATATACACACATGGTTATTAAGAGAGAAATGTATCTAAATGGAGAGTTGTTGTGCAAAAACAAATGAACCCGGTATATGTCTATTTATTTAAAAATCAGTTTTAGCCCACTCCTAGGTTTGTGGGTAGTTATCACCCCACTACTTTTAAACTCAGGTACACCTTATCTTTGTATAACGTTAGTTCTTTTGACTAAGTAAAATATCTAAATATTTAAAATAACATGCACTTCTTTTCAAAGAAAATATGCACACATATTTTAGTATTTTTAGTTATAAAAATGTATTTTAAGCTAAAATTATGATCACATAAACTTAAAACATTTTTTTTGTGCTAATGTAGATATTTTATATAACGATATATATATATATATATATATATATATATATATATATATATATTTTATACAAAAATATTGGTTTTCACATGAAGTGCCGAAATTTTGTACTAAAATTTGTCCCATATAATATTTGATAAAAGTATAATTCTTAAATGCATATGTACATACAATGGGTTAATCATTTTATAAAGATTATTATCAATCAATTTTTGTCATGTATAATTCGGACAAAATTTGACACAATATTTTTAAACTTTTATCATTTTTCATATTTTATTAACATAAGAGAATTTCCAAACAATCTCTCTTCCTAATTATATCTTGCATGGACTCTTGTACTACATAATATCTTCGCTAGAATAACTCTGAGATAAAAGGGTGCTACCAGTGATACAAAATGTTGATGCCATTTTTGTCATTTTGTCAACTTTTAACATACTCTTGACACCTCCTTAAAAGAGAAAGTTTAAATTGTCACACTAAAAGTATATGTTTTTTGAAAACAAACTGAAAATTCTCATTATAACGAAGCATCAAGATTACAACTCTCCACCAGATGACTAGGAGGAGATGTAAAAATACTGACATAGTCTACCAAGCAAGGCATACGAGCTAAACCGTGAGCTACCTTGTTGGCCTGTTTTCTGACAAACCTAACCTCGACCTCTGGTAACAAATGAAGAATCATATTACAGTGATCTATGATGCGACCAACCTCAAGAACATATTGTTTATGACCATTTATCGCATCAACTGTTAGCTTAGAGTCCGTCTCCACTATTACCTTACTGTCTTCCCTTGACTGAACACAGGATAGAGCTTCTTTGACACCAATGCTTTCTGCTTCTAAGACCGTTCCAGGATTCGAGAAAGAGAGAGTCCTACCCTCAACAAAAGAGCCATTATGATCCCGAAGGACCAAACCCACAGAAAAAGTTCGAGCACCTTCAAACCATGAAGCATCTACATTCAACTTCAGAACCCCATTGGCTGGAGGAACCCAATTTCTATCACTGTTGACTGAATCATGGTGGTTATGAACCTTGTTTGCTGCTATCAGACTTCTAGCTTCACGCCATTCCTGGACCTGTTTAAAGTATTTCTGCATTGCAACCTCACCTGGAGTTAGAACATTATCCCAAACTCTTTTATTTCTCTCCCCCCATATGCCATATAAAACTATGCATATAGTAGTTAACCTGTCCTCAAAGGCATGTTCCAGTTCGTTAAGAAACCAAGTGGGAGCACAGAACATATCCTGCATATTTAGAACTACGTTCACATAATTCCAACACCACTGAGCAAAAGAGCAATCAAAGAAAAAATGAAGAAAATGTTCTACATCTGCATTGCAAACAGGGCATATTATAGAACTTTGCACTCCTTTACTTCGAAGCTTATTCCTCACTGGAAGGTTGTTAGGACCAAACCGTCATAGGAAAATTTTGAGCTTACGAGGTATATGTTATTTATAACAATTATATTACATCTGACTTTTATATTATTTGTTTGCTAATTATCTAAGCACCTCACATGAAATGTCAATTATTATACTTCAAAGAGTACTAAACATGTCATAAATGATGGAATAAATAAATAAATAAATATTTATAATGTGTTTGGACATGGTTGTTGGTTGACACCACTAAAAGGTGCCTTTATTGTAGATGTTCTTAATTATCCTCCAAATTTTCAGCTCCATTAACGTACTATTTTTTTCGTTTTAAAATACATGTCCACTTTTAAAAAATCACACATATTAAAAAAAATAAATGTTGATGAAAAAAAAAATGTATTAATCACATTAGTTGAATGCAAATGTGTATGGTTGATATTGGAAATAATAATTAAAGGGGTTTTTATAGTATGTGTCCAAAAACACACAATAAGCGCATAAATTTATAAATTTGGACTATTTTGATTGATGTAGTTTTTGTGCATGCAAAGAATTCATTACTACTTAAGAAAATAAACTAATTAAAACAAGTTAAACTTATAAATTTACGCGCTTATTGTGTGTCCTTGATCACATACTAGAAAATTTGTAACTATAGATATGTGAAGTAGAGTTGATTTTAAAAGTATAAACTTATATTAAAAGTCAAATTGAACAACTAATTTGAAACATTTTATTCTTTTTATAATTAACGTTTATTATTAGACGGAGAAAGTATTCTCCTTATAGATCTCTAAAATTACCTACATAATCTTGAAATTTTAAATTATTAATTAATTGTTAATTATTATTTTAAAATTTAAATAGGTAAAAGCTGAAGATAGATACATTTTTAATCCTTTTAATCCACTACTTCTTCCGTTATTTTGACTTTTTACATGTAATCTGATATGCAAGAGAAACATATCTAAGACATAATTTTTTTTCTTCAAATTTTCTTTTTCTAATAAAAGGTAATAGTATTTTAACTAATCGAATAAAAACATTGGAAATTGGTCTAAGATTAGAAGAGGGATGATTCGCTAGTTAAAAAATGCTGTTGCACATAATTAAAATACGTCGGATTATTGGCTACTTGAAAATTCACCGGTAACAATTAACATGCAAGTCTCTTCATAAAGGCAGTTGGGTGAGCTGGTAACATGGTTTCATGGAGAAAGAAGTAGTACGCTTGTCCAATGGAGCAACTACTCCCTCCATCCCATAATACTAGTCTCTTTTGAGAGATTTTTTTTTCCCACAATACATGTCCACTTTTAATTTCCAATGCAAATTTATTGATATTTTTTCAAAATTACCCTTCTTGAAAATTGTATTACAATTAATGAGAGTTGAATAATAATCTACATTCATACATTTATGATGGGTATAAGTGAAAGTTTATCATTTAATTAATGCTTTCTTAATAAGCGTAAAAAATTAAAAAAAGACAAGTATTATGGGACGGAGGGAGTATACTCTTGTGTTTACAATTTCAGAAATGTTTCCAATTGAAAAGCAGAACATGGCCGCTGACATTAATTTTCAAATATAATCCAGAAATCGGAACTCAACGTTTCCCAAATACTCCAGTATGATAGGAAAATTAAAATAAAATATAGAAAGGTCTAAAATTTAGCATAGGAAGGACAACATAAATCCAACAAAATGAACTCCAAAAACTACAAGCTTGTAGGAGTATTTAAACTCTAGGAGCCGCAGGTGCTCCAGGAGCCCTTGGTGGCTGACCTGGTTTGGGAAGATCATCCTGAAACCAAAAGGAAACATAAATCATCAACCCCGATAAAGATATCGCGCTGTTATAAAATCCTCAAAACCATTCACAAATGAATGTTATAGGGTGATTTACTTTAAACAAGTCAGAAATACAAACAGTTGGAGGCGACAATAATCCTAACAAAAATATCTTACCCTTGGGCGAGTAAATCTCTTTGGTGGCTCACGGTTCCTCCTATCAGTACGGGAGCGGACCCTGACCACCTTGGAGTGAATTGCGCATGAAACACAGTACTGCATCTTCAGATACAACTTGGGGAGTGTATAGGCTGAAAAACAATAACAGCAAAGCAAGTTTATCAAATCAAAAACTCCTTCCAGCACAATTAATAAAGTATTACAAGTAAAACTCGTTTCAAAACTATTAAGATAGACTGACAGGTAAAGAGAAAAGGTAAATACAAGATTTACAAACACATACTCTCAAAAGCACAGGCCTCTTGCACATCCCTGACAGCAGCTTGCTCCACTATGTTCCTCACAAGAAACCTCTTGATTGCCTTGTCCTATTTAGAAATAGGAAAATGTTAATGCATGGACTATTAAGAGTAGAATGTGAGATGGACATGAAAAGCACTTTACATTGAACATATAGTAATACACGCACAAGTAGACATAGCTTACAGCCTTACATCTAATTTCAAATACGGACAAAGAAGTACATGACGATAACAAACATATATTATAAAGAAAATGAAATGAATGCATGTTCAATTCCAGAACTATAACTCAAATTAACAAAATAAGAAAACAAATCTGAATAAATAAGCTACATATAATTATCAAATTACGATCACATTACATAATGCTCAAGCAACAATTTTCCCAAATTATTCCTACCATTTATCACAAAGTTAATAATTTTCACTTTAATCCGTTCTTATTCGACAGAAAAAACAGAAACATCTTAGCTCTAAAACCTATTACCTAATAATGATAAAGAAGTACGTGAAGATAACAAACAGAGACAATAAACAAAACAAAATATATACACATTCAATTCAAGAACAATATACACTAAAATTAACGAAAGGCAAAAAAACAAACCTAAATGCTATAAGCTACATATCTTCATCAAACTATCATCCCATTTCATTTCACATTCCGCAAGAAACAAAAGATCGCAGAATATTCTAGTAACCTAATCACTAATCACAACCTTAATTTTCAATTCATCACCGCAATCTATTCTTTCTCTCTCGACACTATTTTCACATTTTCAAAACACGTAAATTTCACTAATACCACAACCACTAAACTCTATGTAAAATTGACAGTAATCGTAAAACGAAACGAAATGAAACAACCAAAACTTGTGATCACTGTACAATATATCTATCAATGAATCAACAAATTCAGCATAACACACAAAAACAACAGATCTCAAATTCAACAATTACAAACATTCAAAATGAATTCAAATAGAGTTGTAAGTATATGTAAGTATAGGCTATAGATACAGACCTTAGGGCAGCATTTGCCGCAGTTAGAGCACCGAATAGGATTGACGTGACCACGGCCGTGCTTGTTGCGACCTCCATTCCTACGCTTGAACGTCTGCAATTACATACACATATACATACAAATTTTTAATTCATGAAATATATACAAGTTGATGAATGTAAAAATGAATTAGAGAATTGAAGAGTTGAATAGAGTAACCATGTTGTTGTGATTTGTTGCTGCTGCTGCGGCTTGTGGCTCTAGGGTTTTTAGAAGTGAACAAAGAGTGAGGTGTAGGATAAATAAGCAGGCTGGTTGGCTATTTTGATTGGGCTGGTTGTTAATGTTTTTATTGGGCCTTAAAGTTTATATGTTTTAAGCCCAGTCTAGAAAGTTGAACCCGTCTGGTTTTATGGAAATTGAATTTTGTTGATGGTTGTTAATTGGGTTTTTCTACCACGTGCCGATTGTAAATGCGGAAATTTATAATAATGGTGGAGTTTGATTGGTAGAGTTTTTGTGAATGCAGGGGGTCCACCACTATTATAAAGACTCCACCAATCAAACTCCACCATTTTTATAAGTTTTCGCGCTTATCATGTGCCCGGGCACATGGTAGAAAAACCGTTGTTAATTTGACAATATAGAACTGATAAACGCCTTTCGTGATTTTAAATTTCAGACTTGTCTATGATATATCTATCGATAAGAGATTACATAATTTCCAATAAAAGATTGTATAAATTAAGGCCTTGATTTCGTCTTACAAGTGACAATATTATCAGTGACCCTTGTTGTTATTACCTCCGTCCAACTCATTTCTTTACGGTTTTTTTCTCATGTTCGGCACGCATTTTAAGATTATTATAAAGTATAGTTATGTAATTTTTTTTTGAATAAAAATTCAAACATTATATTTTTATTCAGAAAAATTTTTTTTAAAAAAAAAATAAGCAAATATACTCTATAAAAGTATTAAAATGTGTGTCGAGACCCCATCCCCAATATAAAAAATTGGGTGGGACGGAGGGAGTATTATTTTTATGGAGTTAGTGGTATAGGTCCTATAGGATGTGAAATTGTGAATTGAGGTGATACGAGGAGTTACCTCAAATACCAAAAGTTAACATTTCATGCCCACTTCATTTATGAGTTTAATGACAAAGAAATATTAACAATATAATTATCTATTTTTGTAGGTCATTTTTCAAATATAGATGTCAAAAATTTACTATACCTACATTAAAACCTTAGATAAATGAATATTTTAATAACAATCTCGTCATCATATAAGTAACATGTTCCCGCAACATAGAAACGATATGCTTTAAATTTTGACATATATAAATACACTAATCCAAATAATATATTCTTTTACAAATAAATATTTTATTTATTTATTAACACACTCATGTACCACGAATTTTTATTAATGTGTGTATTAATTAACACACTTATACACGAGGAGTCAAACATCTTCGAAAAATAAGAGCACATTCAAGTATTTTGTCCAAAAAAAATTCTTTTTGGACCAGTTTTAAAAATAGAGTTTGATTATTTTCACAAAAGAAATTTCGACCTCTTTAACTTTATTTATTACTAGCTTAGATCCCATGCGATGCACGAGTTTTTTTAAAAATTTATATAATTTTTAATTTTTATTTAAACTGAAATTATAGAATTACATGTGTTATTTCAAAAAATTACCGTATTTGTTATTTAAAATAGAGAAGATAATGTATTTTGGTTGAAAATATTAATTGGTTAGTTATTAATAATTATAATATTTTGTTTAATTTTATTAAGTAGAATTGCCCGTGATATTTTTGGAATATGAAGTGTTTTAATTAGGAAAATAAAAAGGTAACGTGTTTGTTGAAAAAGGTAATTGGTTTGTATACTATATTATAATAGGATTAAAATATTAATTATTAGTAATTATAATATTTTATTAAAAAGAATTGTCCTTGTTATTTTTATAAAAAAAGCAAATTTTGTTATTTAAATATAAACCGTAATATGTTTTAGTAGAAAAAAGTAATTGGTTAGTTATTAGTAATTTTTATATTTTAGTAAATAGAATTGCTCGTGATACTTTTGGAAAGTGAATTATTTTAGTAGCGAAAAATAAAAAAGGTAAAGTGTTTTACTTGAAAAAGATAATTGGTTTAAAAACTAATTAAGTAAAAAATAAAATTATTAAATAAAAGCAACTAAGTAATTTCAGTAACTTTTAATGTTTCGTATGTAAAGATTATTGTAAGAGCCTACTACTTTCGGTTCGGGGATTCTACGCTTGAAAAAATAAAATAAAATTCGGCAAACCGGAAAAGCTTGAAAATAAAATAAAATTCGGGAATATGACCGGAAAAACAATCTCAGGAATATGACTCAAATCATTGGTCCGCAGCACCATATTCATACCAAAATACCACTCTAAGCATACTGCATTTGGCATATTTTATCAAGTTCGGATTCGATCTTTGTTTTTCAATGGAGTTCTGATCTCAGTTTGCCAGTTTGATATATTTAGTTATTTACCCAAATTCGGTTTCAATCCAATTAGTCTATCTTAATTTTTAAATTATTCGTGTAAAAGCTGATCATTTCATAGTAAACAAACATTTCAGGCTATATAATGCAGTCATTCAGTTCAGTGTATCCATCTGCCAGATTATACATTGTTTATTAAAACCAAAATCAACAAGCAACTAGACAGCAATTAATTAAAAAGACAGATGATATAAAAATCACTTCCACTTCTTGAATCCATGTTTCTTGAGCATTCCATGCTTCCCTTGCTTGAACTTGCCATGACCGTGCTTACCCTGCTTGAACTTCCCGTGACCATGGCCGCCGCTAAAACCTGGAATCCCCATAGCACCAGCAGCATTATGTACATAGCCACCCTGGCCACCATGTCCATGTCCATGATGGGCGCCAGCGCCATATGCTGCTGCAGCTGCAGCAGCCCCTCCAGCAATCATTCCAGCAACTCCTCCCCCTGTTCCGTGCACCGAACATAAAATTAATGAGCGACTGGTTACTTAACATAATTCAACAGGACAAGATTTTTTTCTTCAGTCAATTAAATTTACATAGTGAATTGCATGATTTTCTTCATAAATAGAAACGGCTAGATCGAAAGAATATAAAGTATGAGACAACGAGAAATGCAATATGTCAATTTTTTTAACAAAATTGATAAAATTTACAAAACGGACTAAATTATATTCTTTAAACATAGAAAACACGAGGCACGGCTATCCTTTTCAATCGAAACCATATAAAAATTCCAACGAAGAGTATGATGACAACGATTATGATACCCGGATGATGAGAAACCGGATGTCCAGCAGCAGGCGGATATCCCTGAGGAGGATACCCGCCTGCTGCTGGCGGATAACCTTGGGGAGGATATCCTCCTTGAGCTGGTGGATACTGATCCTGATTATGATGATGACCCCCGCCAACAAGATGCGAAAGCAATCCTTTATCTTCATGTTCTTTGCCACCCCCCATTCTTAAACAACTTCTGTTTGTGATTAATTACCTGTCCACAATAACATTTTTAAGTTAAAAAATTCAATCTATCACAGCTAATAACACTAATACAATTCTAATCACATATGCACAAATTTAAGAGGAAGCAGTAACTTAATTAATCATGCATATGATGGTTTTAAGTGAGTACCTGAGAAAAAGAGTATGTAGCAATACAGAAATCTTTGTGAAGCTTCAATTTGGTTTTGTGATAAAGATGAATAAACTATTTTCATATAAATGCTTGCATTACAGTACTATCTCTTGCCACGTATATGTTTAGTGAGCTCTCACGGTGACACGTGTTTGCCTACCTCGATTACAGCAAGTAGTCCCATACTTCCATATCTCTTTGACTTTTAACAATTGAATTTTTTTATTATTAATTTATTTTTTAAACACCCGACCGTACTAGGTGTTTCCTTTTCTCCTCCCGTTCTTATAATTTTCTTTTTAAATAAAGTGTTCGAACCACTTTACACGCATCTTATGTTATCCCCTGAATACACAGTTACGTACTTTTGTCCAGAAAACCCAGGCTAATCGGCATTTCTGTAATAGTAAAATTTTCTAGATTTCGAATTGATTCGAGTTTTTGAAAATCTGAGTGTGTAATTAATTAACAGAAATAATTTGTAAACGAGTCTCAGTTTTTTAGCAGTGTATTAAAATCATTACTTTGAGTTTTGTAATACAATTTTTGATTACATATTTTTACACGATATGAATCCGTTTAAGATATTCATTTTACTAGTTAAACACACTCAGACCCTTCCTCCTCGACTTAGCTAAATAAGAGGAACTGATCTGATCTAAGAAGATTGAGTATTAGCATAAACCCGTTATTTATGAACATCTGAATACACAAACATTTCATACCTATTTACATCTTCCAAAACATTTTAGGTAACGAACATGATCTTATATTATTCAACATTGACATCTTTCGGATTTGTTTTTTCATACTCTCAACCTCAATTTTTTGCGGATAATCTCCACATCTCCGCATCTGTAGCGATTGCTGCAGCTTCTGCCGTCTCAGCAGCTACTAATGCAGCAACACAAGCTTCCTCTCTTTTCATCATCAAAGCTTCCAATGCCGCTTTCGCTGCATCAATTGCCCAATCAGCTTCCAGTATTGCTACTGAGTCCAAAGGTGCCACCCTAAGTGCTGCCATTTTTGCCCTCACAACTTTCATTGCCACTTTCGACACCACCTCTGCTAATTCTGCTTCCACCACCGCTGCCTCCGCAGCTGCTCCAGCCGCCATCACTTTCGCTTTTAATTCTACGCGGTCGTACATGCTACATAATAATCATTTGATTCATGTACCAAAACCAAAACTCGAAAACAATCAAAACAAATTAGCATATGTGACATGAACATTTATACTGCATACTTTCATCACAAACTTAAAGCTACCATTCTAATTACTGATACGAGATTAATTCGGAGGAATGCTCAACTGGATCTTTATATTATATTCTAAGACGTAAAGTAACAGAATTGAACTTATATTGACATGCATATGCAAATAAGATACTCATACAGTAGAATACATAGCAACATACCTGAGAAATGAGAGAATACAGAGACTTTTTAATTTTTGAGACTTGTTAATGGGTAAAAGATAAAACAAACGAATGACCATGCATAAATATACCCGTATTCCGTGACGGAACTAAAGAGGACTAACCTAGACTACAACGTTGGCTGAATTTTCTAACAATTACTAATATTTTCCTCCGAATTGATTTTTAGTTCGACTGACTTCAACTTTTCTGGGAATCCTGGACTTACAGTCACATTATTTCACTGCAGTACTAGTTAGTGCCACGTTTACTTTCAGAAGACGCTAAAGCTGACACGTATGTGTGCACCTCTGCAGTCTTATGAACTGTAATCGCAAGAATATAATGTATACACAGGTTTCTAAAAAGTGGATGTGTTTGCAGGGGATAATATATAACGTAGGTACAAAAATGTTACATAAATCTCGGCGAGATTATCAACAGAGATGTAAAACCTGGGTTGACTGCAGAAGGCTCTGGTAAAGCTAGGTATATAGAGAACTGTATATGAATAACCTATGTCCAAACTGCAAAGTTTAGCTCTATTTATAGGATTAGTGAGTTTAATGCAAGGCACAAAACAAGGAGAGAAAATAACTCAGACGTTACAAATGTTAATTGACAAATACTAATATTATGAGCAGCAGAGAAAATTAAATGGTGGTTTAATCATACATATATTGACTTATCAGTTACAACTTACATTTCCAAAATGACCGTTTCGAAATAATGTTCTTTCTTTCAAAAATTTACTAAATGAATTACTATTTGAAATATTTAATATCAAACTAGCTTCTAAGCTGTGCCTCGCACGGGCATATTATATTGTAACTATTTTTTAAGCGTTATTATATATGTAAAATTTATATTATAAATATTTATAGTTGGTTAACGTGGATAAATTTGTAAAATTTTTACGTATGTATTTTGCGTAGTGATTATAATTTGCGAGAAAAGATTAACTAAGGTGACGTTAGTTTTCCAAACTGTAAACAATTAATAGCGGTATATGACAGTTCAACGTATATCGAAATATGGAGTTTGAAACATGGTGTATAATTTTAAGTAAAATAGCGACTAATGTGAGTAATGGTCGTTGTGAAAATAATATTTTATTGTAGTACAATATGTGATAGGTCCTTCTATGCATCGTTTTAAGATTTATTGTTTTTCTGATGTTCCCACTATGTCCTGTTTCGATCCATCTTGTACGACCTTGCACCTTTACGTTCATTTTCTAAAATTGTTAAATTTATTAAATGTTGTTTATGTTTGTAGTTTTATAGAAATTACAATATTGACTAAAATAGATCTCTTATTTCTATTATAAGATCGTAATTAGGTATACATATGTTTGGTAAAGATTTTATATTTTAAATCTTGTAACCTTTTCAAATCTATTATTTTTTTTATGATATCCTTTTATAGATAAACATAAAATAGAACATAGTTTGTTTTGTATCGCATTCCCCATTTTGATATTTTATTCCCCTTGCGATAAATCTGATAATCAATTACAATATAGAACATATAAATTATATGTTATAAGTTGTAATAGCTTAAAAAATGATATATCAAATTACCATATTAATGTAAAAAAAAAAAAAGATTTCAAATGATATGAATTGGAGATGGATCCAAAATTATGAAAGTTGAAGATAGATAGCATAGTTACAAATAATACATGTGTGTGTATAT
>PHNY01294011.1:0-14414 GCA_003724115.2 Anethum foeniculum | reverse complement strand
CACTCTTGTTCAGGTCTGGAGGCTTTTTTTTTTTTTTTTTTGTCTTGGTATGTATGTTGTTCATGTTCACTAATGGTCCTGTTACTCCTTTAAGAGGAGACTATTTTGTTTGGAGCTATGCAGTTTGCTTAGTGTAGACTGTAGCTACACATAAACCAATGAATCTTCATTTGTGTTTTGTCTTCTGGAAGAAAAATAATAGTAGTAGAAAGCTTTTGTAAAAACTTGATTTGTTCTGGCAGGCGGCAAATACAGGTTACTCCTTACAAACTAAGATGTGAGAAAGAATCGCTGAATTCACGGTAATTTTGGCAATTTAATAACTGATTTTCTTTTAACTGTCACTGTTTGACAGAATCAGAGCCAATTATTATTTATCTCCTCTGTTCCTCTACTGCGATCTGCTCTTATAAGTAGCTCGACTGAAAATTTATATCATAGAACTTAGATGCTAGACACATAATAGTTCTCCTTTAGATCTGAATAAATTTATTTTTCCAGGCTCGGGCCACCTGACTTTAACCCACCGACTTTGAACTGCCCCGAGGAGACACTAACTAGGGAATATGTGCAATCTGGATACAGGGAGACTGTTGAGGGGCTCGAGGTATGCGAATATGTATATAATACATAATTTAGAACTTTTGATCTTAACAAATATCTTTTGTGTATTCATTAATACTAAATCTTACACCCTTGACTTGTATGACAATTGTTTTTAAACAAAAATGCTTATAGAATGTAATGACAATATAATTGGTACGCACTCATACTGGTTGTTTATGTACACCATCCTAACATTTTATGCTAGTTATGGATTATTAAATTTTTTGTAATAAGATTTGTATAACCTGTGCAACATACATAGAAAATAGTATCTTGTAATTTGTTTTTAATCGGTCCAATAAATAATTTCAGTACCCATTGTGACGCAGATTAGTTTTTATATGTTCCTAAAGTAGTTGTGCCCATTTAGGTTTTGTAGGTACCTCAATTAAAGCGTAAACTATTTTGTAACTGTAATATTAATATAAATTTTGTTTTTTATATAGGAAAGGAAAAAACAAAATTGAGACCAAATTATATTTATGAACATTGCAACCGTACCTGTAACATAAGATTGTATATTAGTATTATAAACAATCTTAAATGATTGTAGTTTTATGTACCCGATCCATGACTGAAGGTATCCATAAGCCCACAACTAATTTAGCGTTTTTCCTTTTGTTAAGTTTTTGTAAAAGGTAATGACAACACATTATAAATTCTTATCTTTTTCAACAAAATTTGATTTCCTTATACATATCTTTAACGGCCAACATTTTTTACATGTACAATATCTATTTAATCTTGTCTTGTGTTGTATTTATATCTCTTAAAATTCTGTCAGGAATCTAGAGAGATCTCATTATCACAGGCTCAAGCTTTTTCCAGACCTCTAGTTCTAAAGTGCAAAGAGGTAGGCATATCGAGTCTGTAGCTAGGGAATCAATCTTTAGTTTTACTAATTTCATATTCATATGCTGGTTTGCAGTCAATCAGAAAATATCACAGGGCCATAAATGAAGCTCGTGCACGGAAGCGCAAGGTGATGTGATTTTCCTTCTTTAATGTTCGTAAAGGCAATACTTCTTTTTGCAATTTCGTTAATGTTCTGCCACAAAGCATGTCCTGGTCTACTCTCTCGAATGTTGCTTCTTGCTTTTGTCACTTTTGTATTTTCATGTTATTATCTATATAGTTGGTTTGAATTTGACTATGAACCTTTCATTATATTATCAATGTTACAGGAGGGTCAAGTGTATGGAGTTCCACTTTCTGGTAATTTATTGACTAAGCCAGGTACTTTTGTGGAACAAAAGCCATGTGGGGAGGACTTCAGGAAAAAATGGATGGAGGTCAGAATTTACTTTTGAGTAGGCGACGTGTAATTGTTTATCTGATTGTTGTCTTGAATAGATTTATATTTTGAGGTAATTAATTTATGATGCATTGTTAGGATAGATGACCTTGGTTATGGCCATAAAAGTACCATGCCTTAAGGAAGCACCAGCACAAGGAAATAAGTTAGTGTTTTCGTGACTCATAATTGTAGCACTTCTACAATAAAGTTATGATTAGCCTGAAGCAAAAATTTTAGATCTATCTCTATAGATCTTGATCCCCATGAGAGTTAGTAAGTCCGCAAAGATACTATTCTTGCTTCTTTAGAAGGATGTCTGTTCTGATTAGAATTTTTGTGGTGGCACTATAGGTAGTAAGTAGGTTCTTATCGGGGAATAATACTTGAGATGCAGATATTGCTACCTGAAATCCATTCCTTATAAGTCTTATGTTGGATATTTTGTGATCTTCTCTAATTTTTATAAGTCTTATGCATATATGTCACTAAAATCTTATGTTTGCAAAGATTATCTAGTTCCAATATACTCAACATATATTTTGGTTTTTAGTGTATTCTGGTGTTTTATTTGCAGGGTTTATCTCAGCCGCGTAAACAGTTGCGTTCTTTGGCTGATCATGTCCCTCATGGTTATAAGAAGACAACCCTTTTTGAAGTTCTTATTCGAAATAATGTTCCTATACTACGGGCAACTTGGTTCATCAAAGTAACCTATCTTAATCAAGTATGTATTCATTGGTTGCTTGCACTATAGTTGGATTAGTTTTGTTTTTCAACCATAGCTGTTTGTCTTGTGCTAAGCACGATGGTAAAGTGTACTTGCTATCGCTATGTCACGGGTTCCACCCCTGGCAGGAGTGTCTTTATGAAAATTCAAAGTAAGGGTAAGGCTGTGTACATTTGCCAGACCCTGTTAGTGTGGGAACCTTGTGTACTGGGTACTATGTTTTTTTAGTGTTCTTTTATCGTTGCAGGTTAACGGATTATTATTTATCTTGCAGATTCGTCCTGGATCATCCAGTACTCCTGAAAAGACTCAGTATACCCGCTCAGAGCAGTGGACAAAAGATGTGATTGATTACTTGCAGCATCTTCTAGATGAATTCGTCTTAAGAAATAAATCGCTTCCTATTGTAAATGTCAGGGACCGGTCATCGCAAATTTCTTCTGGGTCGATGCATCAGAAAAACGGGAAAATATCATCTACTGTTGATAGTGAGGAACCTTCCTTTCAGCTTAAATGGTGGTATGTTGTGCGGATTCTACAATGGCACTACACAGAGAAGTTGCTTGTTCCTTCTCTCATCATTGAATGGATTCTTAAACAATTACAGGTATAATCTGTCTAGCCAAACTTTCTTAACCCAGCTCTTCTGTAAGATAACTGGGTAGCTTTTTCTATCTTTCTTATTAGCATTTATCTAGGTACTAAGCTTTTTCTCTTTTGTTTGTACTTACCACTGTTATTCCTTTTCAGGAAAAAGAATCGCTTGGGATTTTGCAGCTGTTACTGCCCATCTTATATACCGTCTTAGAAACAATTGTCTTATCTCAGTCATACGTTCGCAAATTAGTAGGAGTAGCTGTCCGTTTCATCCGTGAACCTTCTACACGTGGTTCTGATCTTGTGGAGAACTCACAGAGGGCATACACTGCCTCTGCTCTGGTGGAAATGCTTCGGTATTTACTAATTGCTGTGCCTGATACTTTTGTTGCTTTGGATTGCTTTCCGCTGCCTTCTTCCGTAGTATCTCATGTAGTAAATGATGGGGGCACCCTTACAAAGTTGTCTGAGGATTCAGGGAGAGTAAGAAATAGTCCAATGGAATCTTCGTGTGTGGGTAGAGACAGCGGGCTTGAGGTTCAGGGTCAGCCATTGTCCATTAATTGTGTTGTTTCATCAATCCAGAAACGAGCAAATAATCTTGCTCGGGCTGCAAGACCTAGCCATCCCGGTTATAATGTGGCTAAAGCTGTACAAGCATTGGACAAAGCCCTGATAAAGGGTGATGTCACAGTTGCATATAGATTTCTCTTTGAAAAGGTTTATGATGGAGCTGCTGATACCAGGTGGATGACTGAAGTTAGCCCATGCTTACTATCATCATTAAAGTGGATTGGCACAATTAATTTGTCGTTTCTTTGCTCTGTGTTTTTCATTTGTGAGTGGGCAACATGCGATTTTAGGGATGTGCGGACCGGCCCAATTAATGGACTGAAATTCACTGGAGGGAGGGACTTTTCTCAAGTATATATTGCACTGCGACTTTTGAAGCTGACAAAACAAAATATACAAAGTTCAGTGCGAGGCAAGACTGATTACATCTCAGATGATGACCCTGTGGGAGGCACTGCTTATTTGAATAATTTCTTTGAAAGAAGATCTTCTAGGAATATTTCTGGGCTAAAACGGAAATTAAAATGTCTAGAAGGGAAAAGGAAGGATTTGTCGGAAGTTTTTCAAAGCCCAGGTCCTTTGCATGATATTATAGTATGTTGGGTAGATCAACACGAGTCGCAAAATGGAGAAGGTTTCAAGCGCCTACAATTACTTATAATTGAGCTGACCCGTTCCGGGATTTTCTACCCACAAGCGTATGTGAGGCAGCTTATAGTTAGTGGAATTATGGATGAACCTGGTGCTGATATGGGAAGGAGGATGAGACACTATAAAATAATAAAGCAGCTTCCTGGCCCTTACATTTGTGATGCTCTAGAAGAAGCCCAGATTGTTGAAGAGGAAGTGATGGCAGAAGCCATGCATGTGTACTCTAATGAACGCCGATTTGTCCTTTCGGGGCTAATTAGTAATCACAGAAGTAATAACGAGAAAAATAATTCATCTCGGAAACGAAAGAACTGTCTAAATTATGGCCTAGATAATTCTTCATTTTCGGCTGCTGATCAGCATACAAAGGAATCAGCTTCAAATATTTTATCTGCTAAAATTACCAACAGTGTTGCTCACTTGGAAGAATTGAAGGTTGCTATCTCAATGTTGTTGCAGTTTCCAAGTTTGTCTTCTTCAAGTGCAGATGCAGGGTTTGTTGATATGCAGGGGATGAATAAGAAGTCTGTTGGGTCAGTAATCCCTATGAATGACAGTGGGGAAGGAACACCTGGATGTGAAGAATGTAAAAGGGCCAAGAGGCAAAAGTTAAGTGAGGAGAAGTATCTGTCAGGAAATTCACCTAATTCATTAGATGATGAAGACTTGTGGTGGATGAAAGAAGGTTCCAAGTCATTGGAGTCTATTAGAATGGACCCCCCAGTTAAGCCAGCCAAACAGGCCTCACGGGGTAGGCAAAAGATTGTGCGTAAAACTCAAAGCTTAGCCCAATTAGCATCTGCTAGAATCGAAGGTAGTCTTGGAGCATCCATTAGTCACCTTTGTGATAGTAGGATAAGCTGTCCTCACCACAGATCTGGTAATGAAGTGGATGCTTCTAAATCGCTCGGGATTGGAATACCTGCTGGGAACATCGTTTCAATTGGAAAAGCTTTAAAGCAGCTCCGATTTGTAGAGAAGAGGGTTATCTCTGTGTGGTTGATGGCCACTGCAAGGAAGCTTGTTGAAGAGGCTGAAAAGGATGTTGTCAAGGTTGGTCAATACACTAGACAGGTAGCTCCTGCTGATGACCGTGTATCTCTACGATGGAAGCTCGGAGAAGAGGAGTTGTCTGCTATAATGTATTTAATGGACATATGTTATGACCTAGTTTCGGGAGTCAGGTTTCTGCTTATGTTATTGGCTAAGGTGAGCCACATTGCTTCATTACATGGAGGGAGAAACAGTTTCATGTTGCCAAGGAATGTGGAAAACAATGTCTGTGCCGTGGGGGAGACATATCTTATATCAATTCTGCGGAGGTCTGCTTTCAAACTTTATCATCTTCCTGTCACTTCTCTTACTTTAGTCTTTTCTGTAGTGAATTTTTTGCTTTTTGTTTGTGGAGGTAGTGTCATTTATGTATTAGTGTTTTAATTGCAACATAATATCAGTATGATATTGATGAAATATGGATCAGTTAATTAGATTAGGATTGAATGCTGTATTGGAATTTTTTTCTTCTAGGCATATATGAGTTTTTATTATTAAATTTTTCTTTATCACTTAATTGCATTTTTGAAGCTTAGGTGTGCTTATGATAAATTATTTACTTGCCTGATTTACTATTGTGGAATTTTTTGTGAACTTTTAGGTATGAAAATATGCTTGCTGCAACCGATCTTCTACCTGAAACGCTGTCAGCCTTGATTAATCGTGCTACAGTTGTTTTGGCATCAAATGGAAGGGTTTCTGGCTCACCTTCCTTGGTTTATGCTTGCTATTTGCTGAAGAAATATAGGAATGTGAAAAGTGTCACTGAATGGGAAAAAAACCTTAAAGCAACTGGTGACAAGAGACTTATTTCTGAACTTGAGTCTGGCAGATCATCTGATGGTGAATATGGCTTTCCGTTGGGAGTTCCAGCTGGAGTTGAAGATGTGGATGACTTTCTACGTCAAAAAATTACTGGTATCCGAGCATCTAGACTCGGTTTGAGCATGAAAGATATAGTGCAAAGACATGTTGATGAAGCGTACCAATATTATGGCAGAGAGAGCAAACTAAATTCTGGCGGTACCTTCAAGGACCACCCTTCTTTAGAGAAAGTAGATGATGGGCATCAGATAGCTCAACAGACCGTAATGGGACTAATGGAATGCATAAGGCAAACTGGTGGGGCAGCTCAAGAAGGTGACCCTACTCTGGTTTCCTCGGCTGTTTCTGCAATTGTTAACAACATTGGGCAAGTTATAGCTAAGATACCTGATTTAACAGCTAGTGGAAATTCTCAGTCGACGAGTTCTTCATTAAGCTTTGCTCGTCGGACTTTACGGATTCATTTAAATTGTCTTGCATTACTCAAGGAAGCACTTGGTGAGCGTCAAAGTCGCGTCTTTGAGATTGCTCTTGCAACAGAAGCTTCCTCAGCCATTGCCCAAATGTTTGCTCCTGGAAAGAATCCTCGTGGTCAATTTCATATGTCACCTGAGTCACAAGATTTCAATTCAAACTTATCTAATGATACAATGAACAATACCAAGCCTGTTCTTGGTAGGGCTGCAAAGTCTACAGCCGCTGTTACTGCACTTGTGGTTGGAGCAGTTCTGCAGGGCATCGCTACCTTGGAGAGAATGGTAACGGTTTTCAGACTAAAGGAGGGCTTGGATGTAGTGAATTATGTAAGGAGTATGAGGTCCAACTCTAATGGGAACTCGCGTTCCGTAGGGGCTTTGAAGGTTGAAAACTTGATTGAAGTTTCTGTTCACTGGTTTAGGGTCCTTGTTGGAAATTGCAGAACTGTTTGTGATGGATTCCTTGTTGAGCTTTTAGGTGAAGCTTCTGTGTTAGCTTTGTCAAGAATGCAGAGAATGCTTCCTCTCAGCTTAGTGTTTCCACCTGCTTATTCCATATTTGCATTTGTATTATGGAGGCCATTCATTCTAAAATTTAACACTATTGCCCGAGAAGATCTCCCTCAGTTGCATCACTCCTTAAATTTGGCAATCAATGATGTCATCAAACACCTGCCTTTTCGTGATATTTGTTTAAGAGATACTACTGGTTTTTATGACAATGTGTCTGCAGATCGTACTGATTCTGAATTTGCAGCCATGCTAGAATTGAGTGGGTCCCATGTGCCTTCGAAAGCCTTGGCATTTGTCCCTCTCCGGGCAAGACTCTTTCTGAATACCATGATTGACTGTAAATTGCCGCCACATGTTGCACAGGATGATAGGAGTCGGGTTCTTGGGCACAGCGAGTCTAAACTTCATTATGCAGAAAACGAAGCAAAAATTCTGGATAAACTGGTCCATGTTCTGGATACTCTGCAGCCTGCCAAATTTCACTGGCAGTGGGTTGAGCTTAGACTTCTTTTGAATGAGCAAGCCTTAGTTGAAAAACTGGAATCTGATACCTCCTTGGTAGAGGCTATCCAATCTTTATATCCGGATCATGATAAAGTCGCTGCTTTTGAGAATGAGAATAATTTTATTGAAATCATCCTTACAAGGTTGCTGGTAAGACCTGATGCCGCCCCCCTTTATTCAGAAGTGGTGCATCTTTTTGGGAGGTCACTCGAGGAGTCGATGCTTTTGCAAACTAAATGGTTTCTTAATGGCCCTGATGTTTTGTTTGGAAGAAAATCTATTAGGCAAAGGCTTATTAATATTGCTGAAAGCAGAGGCCTGTCAACTAAGGTTCAGTTCTGGAGGCCATGGGGATGGTGCAATTCTAGTTATAATCTTGCTAAAAATAAGAGTGAGAAAGGGAAGTTTGATGTATTCTCTTTTGAAGAAGGTGAGGTAGTTGATGAAGGTATTGATTCCAACCGTAACAGCAAAGGTCCTTCGAAAATGTTAGATGTGAAAACTAATATTGTCTACCAGCAACATGAAACTGAAAGAGCTCTAACTGAATTAGTTGTCCCGTGCATTGATCAAAGTTCCGATGACTCCCGCAACACTTTTGCTAGTGATTTAATCAAGCAGATGAATACTATTGACCAGCAAATAAGCGCAGTTACTCGTGGATCAAGTAAGCAACCAGGAACAGTTACTTCTGGGGTTGAGGTATCTTCAGTTAAAGGCAATACCCGCAAGGGTGCAAGAGGTGGCAGTCCTGGGATAGCAAGACGAGCTGCAGTACCAGTTGAAACTGTGCTTCCTTCCTCTTCTGCTTTACGAGCTTCCATGTCGCTGCGTTTGCAGTTCCTCCTTAGATTGCTTCCTCTTGTCTGTGCAGATAGGTATTCTATGCACTGTATTCTCGTTCTAGTCTGATTTGTAGGATAACTTTATGTTTTGTATGCTGCTTTCCTGCGTAGACTGTTTGTGCTTTATAGTTGCTTTCAAGTGAAGGCCTTACGCTTGCTTAATTTTTCTTTCACCGCACGTATTCAAATATTGGTGTGCTTATTGTGTAGCCTCTATGTTTACTTATCTACTTGTTATCAGGGCACCATCTGGTCGTAATATGAGGTACATGCTTGCTGGTGTGATTCTCCATCTCCTAGGTAGTAGAGTTGTGTACGAGGATCTAGATCAGTCCAATCTAACATTGAATTCGTCATCGAAGAGGGACGTTGAGTTGATGCTGGACGCTTCCTCTGCCGCTTCTGTAGATTTATCTGGTGAGAATCTCTTTGATCGGTTGTTATCAGTGCTGCACGTATTATTGAGCAGCTGCCAGCCAAGTTGGTTAAAGTTGAAATCCAACTCGAAATCAGCAACTGAATCTCTTAGGAGCTGCACTGTTTTTGATCGGGATGTGGCAGAGAGCATGCAGGTATGATACTTGTCAGCCTATAGTTATTTCGTTATTATAGTTTATTAGTCAGGATATTGCTTGGTGATGGAGATTACTCTCCTTATTCTGTTATAATTACTTTAAGGGGGAGAGTAAAAAAAGTCACTTGCCTTTTAAATTGTAGTGGTATGTTTTCTGACTATTTATATGGCGGAGGAAGATGATTAATACCTTTTACTGTGCTTGCTAAAGAAATAAACTTACTAAAATCTGATGCCTATCAGGTCCCTCCCATGCTCAATTATTGTCATTTGTAACTCAAGTAGGCTTGACTTTGGTTACTAGTATCATGTAGATTTGACCATCGCTTACATCTGTATTATTGATATCAATACGCTATTCAGATCCTTTTCTAAGTCCTTATCTACCGAGGAAAGCTTTTAAGTTTGTGTAAACTTTATATATATTTAGATAAAACAGTTGAGGGCTTCTTTACGGGAACATTCAGTTCAACTCCGCATTATATATTCGCTTCTATTTGTCTCATTCTTGGTTTGCTTTCAATGTTGGGTCCACCATATATATATATATATATATAATTATATATAAATGCTCTTTTTTTTCAATTCACTCTTTTTTTTGTTCTAAAAGATGAATAATGCTCCATTGTATCTTACATATTTTTCGGGGATGCAGAATGACTTGAATAATATGACGTTGCCGGACACAATCCGTTGGCGTATTCAAACTGCGATGCCAGTTCTTTTCTCTTCTTTTCGGTGCTCTATTTCATGCCAAATGCCAGCTGTCTCTGCTTCTGCACTTGCTGCTCTACAACCCAGCACCTTAATTTCAGGACTTCATCCTGGAAATATAAACCCGACCCAGAGAAACCCAGTTGCTTCAGCAAGGAACGCCACTCATGGAGCAGGAAAGAATAAGCCTTCTGCATTGCAACAGGACCTGGGTATGGAAATGGATCCCTGGACTCTTTTGGAAGAAGGAACAGAATCCGGGCCATCTTCAAGCAACACTGCTATAATTGGTGGCAGTGACCAAGTAAAGGCGTCCTCCTGGCTAAAAGGGGCTGTTAGGGTGAGACGGATGGACCTCGCATATATTGGTTCAGTGGATGAGGACAGCTGATACAAGATTTAACTTTATTCTTGATTTATTAGTCCTTTAGCCGGGCAAGCCGGATAAGATGTTTTGGGCTTCATATCTCTACATGCAAATTCTTACTTTTGTTGGCTGAGAAAGGGAAAGTAGCCCGGGAAGAGCATTTGGCGCTGCGAACTGAACCTGAAGATTTCTGCGCTAGCGCCACAACCTGCATCTTGGGCCTTGCTCGATTACTAACCCCAGATCAATCTTTGGATGTTGCATTTCTAGGTGGACGTCAAAGGGTTGTAACTTTGTAAATAGGGAGGTAATCGTCTCCCTTTCATGTAGCTGAGCCAAGTATCTCCATATGAGCTGTTGTTGTTTTATTGTCATTATTATCTAGGTACATTTCTACCAGTTCAGCCTGGAAATATCTCTCCATATAGGACAAGTGCATCCATATATATAGATTTTGCGTTTTGAGATGGCTAAAGTGCGCAAGTTTACTGGGTTCAGTTACTTCTAATTGAAATCTGTACTAGTTTCTTAATCTCCGAAATTTGTTTTACTAGAAAAGATTAGAATAGCTGTGTTATACTCCCCTTGTAAGATACTAATTGATCAGTAATATAGGGTTGGCATCTTCAGCTTATTATTGCTTTTTTGCTACTTAGCTCGATATCAGAAAATATATATGCCTGAAAGTAACCTCAGGCCGAAACTGGCTGGCTGGTGTTCTTTTGCTAGAAAACATTTAAGCTGCTACTTGTATCATTATTTGCAAAGCTACTATTTGTCAAAATAATGAAAATATCTGTAGCACTTCCGGAAAGTACTTTTCCCAGTTTCTTCATATGTTCTTAGTTTTTGGGCCAAGTGTGTGCTTGTGAGTCCTGGTAATACACCATAGAAGTGTGTGTGTGTGTGATAGAAGAGATTATGATTTAATGAACAGAAACTTTTGTTTAACAAAACAGTATTCCCACCATTAGCGTATTTCTTTACGGTTTTTTTCTTGTCACGTATTTTAAGGCTACTATAAAATATAGTTTTATAATTTATTTTTTTTAATTTTTTTAATAAAAATTTAAATATTATTTTTTTATTTAGAATAAAATAATTTAAGAAATTATATTTATTAAAAATATTAAAATGTGTGCCGAGCTCTCGTTCCCTGGTCAGGACGGAAAGAAGTATAATAAACTTTTGGTCAAGAAGTTGGAGGTACCACCAGTCACAGTGTTTTCCAAGAGAAAATGATAGTGTAATGGTTTATTGTTTTTGTTTATGAGATACCTCTTATATAGACAGTCCTGGTCACGGAGTCAAAATTCTAAAACAGTCCAAGCTAGAAAACTTTATTGTTATTTTTCGGATGCTAATTGGATGTTAGGATTTGAAAAGGAAAAAAAAGAAAAAGAATACCGTCTATAATATAGACGGACGGCCCAAAATAATCGGTTGCTTATCTGTAACGTATTGCAGATTCTACGTTACATATAAATGAGGGGTTCATGATGGACGGTCTAAAATAATCGGTTGATTATTTGTAACGTATCACAAAAACTAATCTGCAATACGTATAAATGAGGGCCCCCAATGTTCACGTCAGTCTTGAATTCAACCAAGAATGTAGCCTTAGATCAGACCTTTATTCATTCTCCACCAAATATAACCAAAAAACAACCATGCCATGTACTGACCAGCTTCCTACAAACTCCAGTTCACACTTGACATCACTGTTACTCTACACACAACACACAATCCCAAGCTGGTCCATCCAACAGATCAAATATCTATCTTGGTGAAAATGGGCCCCACACTTATGCCATAAGAAACTTGTAACTTCTTTTCTTTTGTTGTTTTGCTTGCTGAATATGAGAATTGGCCTATAAATATTCCCCCACTCCCTCACTCCCCTTTTATGCATTTTTAACAGCAACCCAAGTAAGAGTAAGTTTCATTTTACAATACAGCCAACAAAAGGTTGGTGCGTGGTTGAGCTTTTATCCTCTTGCGGTCAAGAGTTCAACTCCTGGCGTGTGCGTGAGTAATTTGTATTTACCAAGACTCCTTCATATAATGACCATGTAATTATTTGTTTTTCCACAGGCAAAACTTATATTTTTCTTGGGAACAGTGGTGGATTGCTGCAATGGAGGCAGAGAAAAAAGAGAATGGTGCAACAGAGAAAGGCAAGAGTACAAGTGATGTGAATGAGCAAGATGAAGCATTCAAGAAATGTATGCAAGAAAACAAAGGAGACAGCTCAAAATGCAAGCCAAAGATTGAAGCTTTTGAGGAGTCTTTGCCTTTTAAGCCACTTTTTCCCTTGATGTTGAAGAGTGGATCATTGACTGATGTCTGATCTTGGATTATCATAAATTGTTGAATGAATGATATGCTCTGCTCATCTATGTGATACTATTTTTCTTTGAATTTACAGAATCCTTTATTAGTATCCATGAGAATGGAATAAAATTTTCGGTTTCGGTTCGAAGAAAATATTTGACTCGAAAATGATAATATTTTCATCTTTTTTTATTCCGTGTTTTATTCTCACACCGTTGTCGCCGTTTCTAGATAAAATATTAATATAATAGAAAAGAACTGTATTTTCTGTATATTTTTCCCGATTTCGTTGTTATCGCAATCGATTGGATTCTATAGATATCCCTTCAATACAATATAGGTTATCGAAATGATTTTGAAGACCCACCAAACATAAAAGTCAGGACCTTTCAGAAAATGAATTCTTAGTGCATAACCGCATGGATAAGCTCACACTAATCCGTTAATTTCGAGATTAATGGAAATTTTTGCGTTATGTTTACAAATTTAGTTATGAAATTAGAATTCCTAAAATTATTAGATTACATTGAACATTCTCGTACATTTAGGATTGAAGACATGAAGTAGTGAAAACAGTGCACAGCCTTCACGTATGCAGTTCTGCTGCTTCCCAGGTCGCGTAGCTGTAGAGGTGAGTGGTTAACATATAAATAAATTAATAAAAGTAATCTCACAACATGGTCTGGGTGGTGTAGTTGGTTATCACGTTTGCCTCACACGCAAAAGGTCCCCGGTTCGAACCCGGGCTTAGACATTTTTCCCTTTACAAGTTGAATAGAGTGTTTTTACGCAAATATGGTTTTAGGTCACTCTTTTTATAAATATAAAAAAAATCAGCTCATACATAATTTTTTTTTTTTTTTGAAAGAAGGCATGTACAGTTAGGGATGGCAAACAGGTGGATTGGTCGGTTTGGGTTTGAGAAAACGAGAACTGGAATCAAACATATATATATGTTGGACCCAAAATTGGATTCGGACCCGACTGAAATTCGAATGCTTAGATCCAGACCCGACCCATCCCATCGGATTTCGGTCCTAAAATTCAAATATATATATTGGAAATATTAGAACTTCAACTTGCATAGAACACACATTTTTAGGTCCTATGTAAGATCGATTGTCCAACCATACCGTTTATTGAAACACAAAAGATATGAGTAAACAAATATAAGTTTAGATCATTGTGATATTGTTTTTTCTTTATAAAACTTTTTTATTTTCCGAAATCAAACGAACATTTTATATATCCTTATCCCCAGAGGAACAGTGAAGCTCACAATGCAAAAATGGAATAGCAAACAAAATAGCAGTAGCAGCTACAATTGAAGCAGTTTCGGAAAAGTGAATTTCAATAAAAAAAAAAAATAAGGGATTTATCACTCGTTTACCCTTGTTAGAAAACACACTATTAAATTTGCAACAAAAAAAGCCATGTCTAAGCCCGGGTTCGAACCGGGGACCTTTTGCGTGTGAGGCAAACGTGATAACCAACTACACCACCCAGACCGTGTTGTAGACTTTTCTTTCTTAAACTATTTATTAGAACATTTAAACAATCACCTCTTTTCTTTCTTAAACTATTTATTAGAACATTTAAACAATCACCTCTACTGCACAAGTGAAGGCTGTGCGTTGTTTTTTTTTTGACAAAATCCGTACTTGCATTAAATCAAATCAAAGGTGATTACATCCATTAAGAAGTTGGGAACAACCTCCTCCCACTCCTGTAAGCCTGACATAGAACGAGACACTCTTG
>PHNY01293986.1:19757-33762 GCA_003724115.2 Anethum foeniculum | reverse complement strand
TTTATATATATATATATATATATATATATATATATATATATATATGTATAAGTTAAATTCCTGGAGTCCCTATAAATCCTGCAATTAAAATATCGCATAAAATATTGCAAAACGCATAAATTTTCGAATCATCTTTAACAAAAATCACTATTTTAATTAAAATCATACAAATCTCATACATTTTACAAGTACAACACTACAAAATATATAATTCTATAAAACATGCTTAGTTTGCAGAGCATACATGTTCATGTTGCAGAACATACATGTTCTACTTGTAAAATGTGTTAGATTTGCAAAATTTTCATTAAAATAGTGATTTTTGTATAATATGATTCGAAAAATAATGTGTTTTGTAATATTTTATGCAATATTTTAATTACAGAATATGTAGAGGGACTTCAAGACTCCACAAAAAATAAGGACTCCATAGAATTTAATTTTATATATATATATATATATATATATATATATATATATATATGCAAACGTTCAAATAGAAACAATTAGAATGAAAACTTAAATAAAAATAAAGAGAAATAACCTATATATATGGCATCATCCACACCCAAATGACATCACCCCCTCTAGATGACTTCACCCACCCGTGCCCTAGTTCGGATCCCTTACATCCACCCATGGCCCACTGGAATCTCACGAAGACTCCACCCGTGACTCCAGATAGCCCCCTGTCACGCCCCGTCAAAATTCAACCTCTATAGGTGCGTAACATTCTAGAGAAGACCGGAGGAGTCCTTGGGAGTTCAAGAAGAGTCTAGAAGATGGTGCGGAACAATCTAGAACAGTGTGGAGTTTGGGGGAATTCTTTGGAAGGCCTTGGGAGTTCAAGAAGAGTCTAGAAGATGGTGGAACGTGGTGGAGCCTCGTGGAATCTTCCGGAACCTTCAAGAGCTTGGGAGCTTCTAGAGATTTCCTATGTGTACTTATGTATATTCTAGATAGGTATGTTCTAGAATAATTATGTATAGATATTATGTGGAATAATTCAAGAAGAATGTGGGATGTACATGTACATATTCTAGAATTCTCTTCAAGTGGTGGAGGAGCCTATAAATAGGTGAGACCCCTCATTTGGAGAGGTATTGGTGGAGAATGTCATAGATAGAGTGATTGAGAGCAAAGTGAGAGCATTCAAGTGGGAGGCAAGTGTGCTTGTCTGTAAGGGTGAGTGCTAAACTTTGTAATACTAGCAATGGGCTAGTGTGGAGCAAGGGGATCCAACTCTTGTACTATTGGGTTACTAATAAAGAAGGGTCTTTGTTAGTAAGTTGTGTGTGTCTAATCTTACATTTCTCTTATATCCTCTGCATAAGTGTTTGAGCGACACTTGGGGAGAGGCTGGTCTAGTAGTTCGTTTGAAGGGCGACAAGCGCTAGACGCCGGCACGGGTGGCTTAGACAAGGGACGAATTTTAAGCCTGTGACACCCCAGACATGCAAAATAGAACCTAATAGGCCCCACCACGGCCCCAACTTGGCCTCGCCAAGGCCCAACACCGGGGTTCACCCCCGGGTCCCACAACCATTTTTCTCCTCCTAAAAATGTTGGTTTCAATTTAGTTTCTCTTTAAATGATTTTTATTGGATTAGGACCATATATATATATATATATATATATATATATATATATATATATATATACACACACACACACACATACACACAATTATATTAAAGACGAAACATTGAAAGTTTCGTTGGTAGTCTGGTCACCATGGTTTGGTCACTTAGTCCACAGCCGTTAGATATTTCAAATAAGATTGATGGTAAATGTTAGATCTAATCTTAAACAAAAATTAAGATCCAGAATATAATTACATTTAAAATAAAATAAATATAAGGTAATATGTTTTAAATAAAAGGTAAATTTTTTAATTAGAAAAGGCAATTGTATAACTGTTATTATACATATTATTTTATTATTTAATATTTGAAATAAATGACCGAAAACTAAAATTCAACTAAAACATTCTTTATCAAAAATATCACGGGAAAATCTTATAAATAATAATATTATAACTATTAACAACTAACCAATTACTTTTTTCAACTAAACAGATCATTGTTTCTATTTTTTTAACTAAAGCATTTTATTTCCCAAATAACTAACTAATTACCCTTTTCAACTAAAATATTAATTACCTTTTTCAACTAACCATGTCAATTTTTCACTTTTCTTAACTAAAACATCTCCTTTTTCAAAAATATGATGATCAACTAAAACATCTCCTTTTCCAAAAATATCACGTTTAATAAAATAAAATAATAATATTATAACTACTAATACCTAATCAATTACCTTTTTCAACTAAACATGCCACGTTTTTTATTTTTTATTACTAATAATACTATTTTAATCCTAATTAGTATAAAACCAATTATCTTTTTCAACTAAAACACGTTACCTTTTTTTATCTACTAAAACACCTCATTTTTCAAAAATATCACGGGCAATTCTATTTTACTTTTTTTAATTTTTTTTATAACTAAAACATATTCTTTCAAAAAAATATTACGGACAATTCTATTTAATAAAGTAAAATAAATATTGTAATTACTGATAACTAACCAATTAAAATTCTCAGTTAAAACACTTTACATCTCATGTTTTAAATACAAATTTGCTATTTTTCAAAATGACACGGACAATTATATTTAATTTCAGTTTAAATTAAATTTAAAGACAATATCATATTAAAGAAAATACATGCATCGCACGGTTATGAGCTAGTGTGTGTATATATAGACACACACACACTAGAACAATAAGCCGCGCTTCGCGGCGGCACTATAGTAACATTTTTAAAAAAATATTAAATATTGATTATTATTATTATTATTATTATTATTATTATTATTATTATTATTATTATTATTAAAATTAAATCTGATAGTACAACATCTTTTTGATTATATTCGATAAAATAATAATAAAGGTTAATTACTTTAATTAAGTACCATATAATGTGTTTTACAATTAAATAGCCTGAATAATAAAATAGACCTCTAAAATTAACCGATCCATAACATCCTTAATTCCACCTGGACAAAAGGCTGCATTCGAATCATAAAATCAATCAAGCATTCCAAAATCATAAAAATCAATCAAACAATAACACATATAGTTAAAGGAGAACCAAGAATCAAGTCAGGACGTAATTCCAGGTGATGTGTTTGGAATTGTGTCCGACGTAATTCTAAAAAAGAAGAGTTCCTTTATATAAATGTTAGGAGACTTGGTTGACAAGTCTCTATGTCTGATTGAGCTTTCAAATACCTAAAAAATAGAATTACATGACTTGGCGTCTACTAATCTAAAGATAGAAATCGATTCTGACTTATTTTATCCGCTATAATTTTATAAAAGATAAGAATTTGTTTTCTTATAGAATTATATGACTTGGCGCCTACTAATCTAAGAGATAGAATACGATTTTGACTTATCTTATCAGCTATAATTTAGGTAATTGTAATTTTAATATTTTTTAATTTATAAATAATATAATATTAATATTATATTTATAACTAATATTATTTATAATAATATTAATTAAATTTTAAAATGAATATTAAAAGTACATATGTTTATTTTTAGGAAAATAAACAGGCTTATAACGTAAATGAGATTCTTTTTGAGAAAATATTAAGAAGTATTGGTCTTTTATATTTTCACTTGAACAAAAATTAGGGATTAGTTATTTTAAAATTGGATAAAAAGGAAGTTTCACAAATATTGTTCGTAAGGTCACGACCCGTTTAATTTGCTACGTTTGTCAATTTTCCCTTCCAATTTTTCTTTTCGCTTTTCAATTTCTTTTAGTAATTATTATTGGATAGGGACCCCTCCGTTCTTATCCATTTTCATATTTTAAAGTACCATAATTGTCGCTCCCCAACCCCTAGTAATCTATGTGTCACATTTCAGTTTTTCTGATCCAATTCCTTTTTATTTTCTCGAAAACTCATCCCTTAGCATCCAACATGTAACTTAACTTTAGTTAATTTTTTTTTAAGGAAATCCATCTTAATTTTAAGTATTCTCGTTACTTAATGTAATTTTCAAACTATTAAGTATATTGATTTCGATAACCTTTTAAGTAACTTATTATGATATTAATATTTATTAGTATTTTTTTATTTAGCCGAATGACTATGCGTTGGCTTGTTTTTTATATTTAATTTATAATAGTTAAATAATAATATTTTACGAAGCTGTTAGCAACTTTTTTTTAAATGTTAACAATACTATATGTTGGTTTTCTTTTTATATTTCAAGAAAAATTCTAGTAAAATATATTTTGATTGAAGAGAAATTCTAGGAAAATATATATATTTTAAAATTTTTAAAAGATAGAATTCGATTCTGACTTATCTTCTCCGTTATAATTTTATAAAAGATATGAGAGGCGCCACCTAAACGCATATATATATATATATATGGCTATTCCACTATAAACCTCTTTATAATGAGAATTACAAACTAAAATATTTTTTTTTAAATCGCGTCGAAATATGTCACCTATGGTATGCAAAGTGATCGTTACGAGATGGAGAAAAATACAGTGAAGTCGGATTTTAAAAAAAGTTTACCGATTGAAGGGAAAAATCAAATTAAAAATGAAGGGGAAAAGCTGGGATGGTTTGTGGGAGGGTGTATTTTGATCTGTGGTGCCTTTAGGGGGACCATTAGATTCGATAGATCTAAGGGTTGAGATCAGTTCCTAGTTCTCATTTTAATTCTAATTTGTATTTGATCATCTCCCCTATATATATATACACACTATTAATAATATTATCACAACACTAATTACCTTTTCTTAACTAAAATATGTTATCTTTTCTATTTGTTTCATCTAAAACATCTCATTTTCCGAAAATATCACGGACAACTAAAACGTTTCTTTTTCCGAAATATCACAGGGAATTAAAATATCTATATTTTTCAAAAATATCACGGTAGAGTCTATTTAATAAATTAGTATAATAATATAATAATAATATAATTATTAATAACTAACAAATTACTTTTTTCATATCACGGTCAACTAAAATATTTTTTTTTTCCAAAAATACCATCGGCTACTAAAATATCTCACTTTTTTCAAAAATATCACGGGAAGTCTATTTAATAAAGTAGAATAATAATAATAATAATATAATATAATTATTAATAACTTAACAAATACCTCTTTTCAGCTAAAACACATTATCTTTTTTATTTTTCCTAACAACCTCCTTCTTTTCCCAACATAAAATGGGCAATTCTATTTTAATAAATAAAATAAAATAATAATATTATAATTATTAATTACCAACCGATTATCTGTTTCAACTAAAATGCACTATCAATTCAAAAAAAAAAAATTAAAGATAGGATATTAAATTTTTTAATTCAAATTAAATTAAAAAAATTATATAATATTAAAAAAATGGCAATGATTTAACTAGTAGTGTATTAAACGTGTTCTATTAAAAAAATTGTAATCCTCTAGATAAGATCCCAAAATTGTATCAATCTAAATAATATAATGTTATGGAATTGGAAGATTTGATTAGATCTTTAATTAAAAAATACTTTAAAATGGGTATTATTTCTACCGTCGTAAAAAACGAAAAATTGTAGTTGCATAAAATTATTTATCCTCTGTATTAGCTGGGAATCTAAAATTGTTAATGAAACAGCTGTAGGAATGGAGAGTATAACAATCAAAGATCAATTCAGAAATTAGGAGAAGTACTGGCAGGAAGGCGACGTAGCATAAATAAGGGACCGTTAGTTTTACCTGATATATAATTGATCAATTATTTTAAAAATATATATGCATGTCAAAAGGAAAATTCTAGCATAGCAACTTAATAGACATCAAAAATTTAAACAAGTAATAAATTTGAATTTGGATTCCAACAAAGATCCAAGTGAAAACATTAAAAATATTCTAAACATTTTAATAAAAAATAGCTGAACCAAAAACCAATCTCCTGGGAACTCTGGGAGGGAATAAAAAAAAAAAAAGTCCGAAGTTGATGACTTAAAGGGAAGAAGGAAGAGAGAAGAAAAGAGATCTGGACAAAAGAAAACAAAACAGAATTCAAAGGGAAATCGTACAACCTAACCTACTGGCTGCGCTGACCAAGAACGCCATATATTTCTCCTTCCTTCTGTCAACCTTTCAATATCCGTGCTCTTCGTTATTCACATTTTCACCTTTTCATCTTTTACCACAATCTATATTTTATTCTTCTAAACTTCAAAACCATTCCACGTTTTCCTTTTACCTCTTCATTTCTGTTTATATAATATGTATCTCGCTTTATGCCATTTACCGAAACTTATTCTTCCAATTTCCTATTGCTTTAATGTTTTTATAAAGGGATATATGCCACTATGTTGCTTATTTTATCAAAAAAATTTCCACTTCGCTTGAATTAGTTTAAAAAATACTCCCTCCGTCCCATAATACTAGTCTCTTTTGAATTTTTTACGCTTATTAAGAAAGCATTAATTAAATGATAAACTTTCACTTATACTCCTCATAAATGCATGAATGTAGACTATTATACAACTCTCATTAATTGTAATACAATTTTCAAGAAGGATAATTTGAAAAAAATATCAATAAATTTGCATTAAAAATTAAAAGTGGTGGGAAAAAAATAGGACGGAGGGAGTAAAATACACCCATTGCTAGTACATACACTAATTACAACCAATTAGTGACTAGAATTTGTAAAGTTTGTTTAAGCTTTTAGATTTTTAGCATTTTGAACCATACCTGTTTCATCTGATAAACTTTTACAAAAATGTAACACCCGACGATACTGAGGATCCAAATCAAAATTATTAATTTTTTTTTAACTTAAAATCGAACTAAATTGTTACGTGAAAATACGAAACTAAACCATATTCAAAGGTTTGGTTTAAGTTTCAATTTAAATTAAATTTTATTTATATAACAAAATTAGCAATCAAATTAGATTTCAAGAAAATATAATAAGTGTCCAAAGTTTGAATCATATTATAAATCAGTGTGTTCTGTTTTAATCAGATTTAAAAAGAATATAAATATATATGACTATGATAATTGAAAAGAGGGAATAAAATGAGAAAAATGTTATTCTTATACTTTTATTAAATTAAAATAAAAAGAATAAAAATCTAATATAGACATAAAAACTAATATATTAAAATAGATTATATTAATATTTTTTAAAACTGGTCTTTATAACGATTTATTGTATATATTTAGGTTTTTACACGTTCAGTAGATTATAACTCTATACATATTAAGTACATTATTTACACATGTAACTATATGATACACTAAAAATTAAAAATTAAAAGTCTTGTGGTTGGTTAGCAGAAATACCTTAATTACCCTTACTTAATTATTCATGTTATTTTACTTTATTGCCCTTACTCAATTATTTTTAAGAATTATTGATTTTGTATTATTTTAATCCTTATTAGTATATATACCAATTACCTTTTAAAACTAAAACACATTATTTTTTTTCATTTTTTCTAACTAAAACACCTTCTTTTTTTAAAAAAAATAATAAAATATTTAATTAATAACTTCTATTTTAATCCTAATTAGTAAATTAAAGAATTACATTTTTCAACTAAAACATGTTACCTATTTTATTTTTTTCAATTAAAACACCTCATTTTTTAAAATATCATGGGCAATTTTATTTAATAAAATAAAATAAAATATTGTAATTACTAACAGTTAAGCAACTAACTTTTTCAACTAAAACATATTATCTTTTATATTTTAAATAACAAATTTGATTTTCGAAATAACTCGGATAATTTTATTTAATTTCAGTTTAAATAAAAATTAAAAAACTATAGAATATTAAAAAAATATACGGGTATCGATATAAGCTAGTGTATATTAATGTATCAATATAATAAACTCATTTCGGTTATTTCTTTCTATTTAGAGGTAAAAACCGAAATCGAACTATGATAAATTTTTAAAATATCAAAACTTACCAAATCAAACTATTAATAAACCTTTTAAATTCGGTTTGGACTATTCGGTCGATTTATATGATCGTAAACTTATATAAACGAATGAGATGCCGATAAAAAGAATGTCTTGTTTATATAATAAAGATTGTAGAACACTAAAAATATAAAGAATGTACTGTTTTCACAATAAAAAGAATGTATTCTTGTAAACAGATATAAAAATATATAATTACAGTACAAAATATTAAAAAATAGATATTTACATAATAAAAAATATAGAACATTAAAAATAGTTAATTACGTAAATACAATGTTCTTTATTCATATGTTTAGTAATTATATATGTTTTTGTGTTCTTCATTTTTTTTTGTTATTTTTAATTTTTGATGTGTTTATAATTTTTTGATGTCACAACTTATTAAATATTTTACAAACAAAATTATAGAACATAAAAACTATCTATGTATAGTACTAACATATAAAGGACTAATAATATATTGAGGATTATAAAAATATTTAAGACATCAAAAATATTAATAATACATATAATTGAAATTATTGAACACTGTAAAAGTAAAATTCATATAAATAAATTGTTGATTCATGTGTTCTGTGATTTTTTATTTTTTTTTGTGTTTTTATCTTTTTTGTGGTTCATATTTTTATGTGCTTTTAATTTTTTTATTATGTATATAATTTGCATTCTTTAATATATATATATATATATATATATATATATATATTAAAATTTACAATTTTTTTGTCAAACTATTTATACTTGTCTATCTTAAATATTGATTATTTTTTAAAAAAAGTGAAAAGTATATAAGTACTAATATGCATGGATTTTTTATTTTAATATACATAGAATTATTGATTAAAAAATAACATATTTACAAATTTTAATGCTGACAATAAATTTATTTATTATATACTCCTAGAACAAATTAGTGTCACGTTTACGAGAAATTTGTGTTATTTAAGCCAATTATTATCTTTTCATCGGATGGTATTATATGTCGATCACTAATAATAATTTTAACCAAATCCTTCTTACCGTATTGTATGGTAAGTCATTATAACAACTACTAGTTATTTTTAGTCGATTCAAATAAGCAGGTAACATAATAAAAATGGAGAGATTATTAATCTAAAAACTATATTAAGACAAATTTGTTGTAATAATTAATTAACTGGAAATATTTAGAGTTTATCTCAATAGTATTAGTATGAATCAATTGATTATGATTTTATACCTAGTTGATTATATAATACTCAAAAAGAAAAATGCACCCTATACAATACAATTAATCTTCTCTAAAATATTATAAGCCTATTTTCATAGAGTAACGCAACTTAGAGACAAATAAAGTATTCTAACTTCCTTAGAATCCATCCTACCTATCCATCCTGTGGAGAAGTTCACGTCATAAATCCTAACCATATAAGTCCAATTTTTATTCATAAATAGATACTAGGTTCAAACAATAAATGAATAAGAAAGAGCATATGACATAATTAAAGTGGAGCAATTGGAAAAATCATGCATTAACCATAATTAAGATTCAACTTAATCCTAAATTAACAATCTACTCACTCATGACTAAATTAACAAGACACATAAAATAACACCACCACACCACCTAATTAACATTAACAGAGAAGAAAATCTTCAATAAGTAGAAAAGTAAAAAATTCTGCTCTATTCTTTACGTGTATATATATGTAATATCTGATGTCTTCAAATGTATATAATAAAAGTATTTTAATGTTTTGAGTAAAATACAACTACATTTTCTCAGATCCGTTTCAACAAGAGAAATTCGAAGCTATCTTTTCTTCAGTAATTCTGGGTTGCTTTAGGTAAAATTTGATATCTGGATCACTTTAAAATGAAAGAAAATTTGTTATCTTTACATGGGCAATTAAATCGTCCGGTTCTGATTTCTAGACCTCAAGATTGAACGTAAACAATGAAGTATGTGTGCGCAACCCAACAAAATCGAATTTTCTTTTAATAATTCGCCGAATTAAACTCTTTATTCCCCGATTTTTCCAAGTTTAAGATTTTCGTACTTCTTATGATAAAACATTAAATGTTATTCTATAAAAATTCAAATCAATGTAAAATATAACAGATTTGAGAAATAAAATTATGTAAAATATATACAAATATATACTCTATAAGGTATCTATTTAATTACCCAATTACTTAATTAAAATAGTTAATTATTGAGCCCATGCATATGCAATTGAAATTTATAAATAATTATTATCTATAAGAAAATATAGACCAATGCTGTTATATGTTTAACATATTAACATTTCATCTTAAATAGGAAATGAATTCTTAGAATTACAAAATTTAACAATAAGTAAATTTAATATATCAAAGTTAACGTAGAATCTTATCTAAACTTTAATAAAAGACTCAACATAAAATCTTATATACATTTTTTAATAAAGAAATTACATGTATTCATGCTATCTTTAATCGAATTAAATGAATTTTTTATGGCTGAACTATCTAAAAAATGTAAATTGTATGGCTGAACTATAAAAATTGACAAATTGGTGGCCGAACTATTCAGATTTATGCAATGTGATGGCTACCGTTAAATATTTATAGTTTGTTAAAGGTATCTAAAGTCAGTGACTAAACTTTAATTTCACAAAAAAGTTAAAAAATTCAAAATAAAAGAGAATAAGAAAAGTTTTTTTTATACAAATTCAAAGTAAAATATTTATAAGAATCACTTTTTTGTTCATTCCCCGCTCGCTGCATTCCCCTGTTATCCCCGCTGTCTCGTTATCGACCTAATTTTCCTTCCTAAGCCAATCAAACACTTCCAATGCACACCAAAAATCCCTTCTCTTTTAAGGAAAATAAACCAACACAAGTTGCAATTCTCAAACAGATAATCTATCATTCATCTCAAGAACATCCAAAGGCTCCCTTGTCGTTCGTTCCAACTCCTCGATAGCCTCGAAAAATCATTTCCTCATTTCATCCTCATCATTACTAATAACAAACTTATCCAACTCAACTAACTTCAAAACCCAAATTTTCGAACTTTCCCTCCATTTAAGACAACTGTATTATGAGTTTTCAAGCTACAAAAAGTACCCAAAGACCTAGAACAAGAATTATGAGTTTTCAATTTACTACAAAATCGAGCTCCAAGAAGCTTATTTTGTGCAAAAATAGAAAGAATTAGTGAACCCAACTTGAAATTATGATCTCCAACTTAAATTCCATATTTATTAGGTTTAACCAAAGTTTTCTTGATTTAAAAAGAAAGTTTCAAACTTTTTAATTTCCTACAAATGGTTAACTTAAGAATCAATGGGTTGTTTGATATTAAAACAAGCATATAAAATGCTTTAATGGGGTGTGGATGAAGAGTCGAACACAATGATCTTAAACAAAGGTACACCATCATTCTTTAATGGAGCTATTTGATCGAAATGAAACTATTTAGTTTATTAGGGTTTAACTAAAGATTTTCTTGACATGGGAGGGGCTCTGATAATTTAGGAATAATTATAGTATGAAAATACAGATTTTCCTTCCTCTATTTACTTTATTTACTAATACCGTTAACACTTAAATGCTGAGTACACAAATTACTTGGTTTTGATAAGTACAATCTCTTATTTGTTAGTTTCTTTAGTTCAGCCACACAAATTGCATAATTGTGATAGTTCAACCACACAATATGTACTTAACTCATCTTTAATCATAATTCTTTGTGAATTTCATGTTAGATTTTACTCTTTTCATGAAAAATATAATTGTTATTGAAATTAAAATCTAAATAAAATTTTATATAAGATTCTATAATATTTATTATTATTATTAATGTGAGAAAGTTGTTTATGTAGTAATGACATATGTTTGTGTGGGTGTAAGGTTTTCAAATTCAATTTTTTTTAGCATCACAATGTGAGCTTAATGACATATGATTGTTCCCTCATAGTATTATGTCCGGTGGATACGAGATTGTTAGGTCCAAAGGTCAAATACAAGGGGGTGAATTCATTTGTGTCCGTTTTTCGAAATTATCGCAGCGGAAAAATAAAATCAAATCGAAGGAAACAAACACAAACGAGATCCGGGGTTAAATTCTTTTATTAAGAAATATAACCACCAAGGTTTGCTTACAATCACCAAATATAAATATTTGGTGCAACAACATGAACAAACACAAAACAATAGATAGCTAGCCAAATCTAGTGTATGTTCTATCACTCTAAAATAAATAGCTCTTATAAAGATGAACAATGCAATATAAAGGGACTAAATAAATGAGTGTCACAAAATGTAAGATTTTAATGGTGTGTAGAAAATTGGGCAGCACTTCTCCTTCTTAAATCTTGAATCCTCTCTACAAAAGTTTTTGCAGAGCTTCGACTTGATTGTTGGAAAAGAACTTCTTCTTTTCTTTTTGATCTGATGGATATATAAAAGTGGATGGCTTGGATAATGAGGCAGTAGATGTGACCTTCTATTAATCAAGTGTTTAAATCTTCAAGTGGTCCCATTTTGCTTCAAGGCGACACTTTATAACTCCAAGAGGCGACATGCTTGTTTTACCTGTCTTAGACATATTTACCAGGCTTAGAAGGTGACATGACCCTATAATGGAGTTAAGAGGCGACATGAATCTTTTCCATGCTTTAGACACATTTTGAGTATATGTTTGGAGGTGGCAGTACGCTTGAACGCGACAGGGAACACATAGGTGCTAAGAGGCGACTCCTGAACCTGGTTTGCGTTAGATAAATATATGCTAAAGGCAATCTTAACATAAACTAGGCCTTGGAGGCGACAAAGATCCCATCACGTGATGTGTGGAATAGGTTGCAAGCAACAGAGGCTGTTTGAAGACTGCCTTGGCTGTGTACACCTGCAAGACGCGACAGAAAGAAGCAGAGGCAACAAGTAACATTCTAGGAGGTGACACCAGCCCAGCAACGTTCTTTCACAGCCTTGGGCGCGACAACAAAGAGATAGAACGTGACATGAACCCTGTTGTAGGAGGCGACATACATTGACATTTAGGTGGCGACAGAAACTTTGCAAGACGCGACAACAACACTGCTATGCAGTTCCAAAACGTGACACAAGTGATCATTGCAGGCCTGGCTTTGCTTAACTACAATTTCTCGGCAATACACACAAGTGTATATGCTGTTTTCAAGACCTGCTATACGTGTGTGTATACACCTGCATACACCTAGGATTTTATAAAATTTTAAAGTGTTAAATAATTTTATCAAATGAACTATTTACAATTTATTAAATAAACTAATTTAAGATTATAAACAAACTCATTTAAGGTTTGTGATATAATCTAATTTAAGTTTATAAAATAAATAATAAAAGTTCATAAAATAAATTATTTTAAAGCCTATAAAATAAACTTATACCCATTTGTAAAATAAACTTTATTTAAAGTTTATAAAATAAATAGATTAAAGTTTATAAATAAACTTTTACTTTAAAACAGATAAACCTGGAACCCTAGAAGACACCTTGTGCATGGCACATGACCTGGTCAAATTGCATTTCAGTACCCTGACCTTTTCTTCCTTTTCACTTAAGCCACTTTATTTTCCAAAGCTGCACTTACAGGATTAATCTTATAAAATATTTTCACTTCTGCACTTCCTTGGTTATAGCTCTTCACTTAACAATTTTTCTGAACAATAATATTTAGTTTCCCTTCACGGATCACTGATGCCCAGTGCAATTGGTCTGGTTCACAGATGAATAATTCCGCTCTCAGGCCTTCATATTATTAGCAATCAATTTCTTGTTAAATCTTCTACCATATCTGATCAACTTCACTAAAATCCTTTAGATCTTCACACTGATCCAGAGAAATGCTTCAAATGCCTTCAACCTTATTTCTCCGTTGCCTGAACATATTAATGAACTTCATACGGACTTCTGTTGACGACTTTTTCACTGCAATTCACAGAACCATATGTATATACA